>CM053793.1:168603496-168750996 GCA_028749045.1 Cupressus sempervirens | reverse complement strand
ATAGCAAATATTTGAGTGGATCTATCTTGGCAATGAGATGTGTAGTATGATTAAGCATATAATGGCATAGCTTCTACATGCAAAAGACCACTACAAAACAAGCTCTCTCAATAGCAATGTAGTTCAACTTGTAACCAACTAGGCTTCGACTGAGATAGTATATAGCTTGCTCATTACCATTGTCATCTAGTATTGCCAAAAGAGCACCTAAGGCAACTGAAGTGGCTAAATTGTATAGCATCAATGGTCATCCTACAATTGGGGGACTAGAACTAGAGGATTAGCCAAGTATGCCTTAATTTGTTCAAATTCTTTCTAACATAGACAATCCCACTGAAACTTAGTGTCTTTGCAAAGAAAATTTTTAAGTGGGTGTACCATATCTACTAACTAACCCACAAATCGTCTGACAGATTGTAACTTTCCCTGAAAACTGCGAAGTTGTTTCAATGTGGTAGGTGGAGGTATTTCCATGATGGCTTTTACTTTGGCAAGATCTACCTCAATACCTCTTCTTGACACAATGTAGCCTAACAACTTGCCTAATTTGACCCCAAAAACACATTTCTTAGGATTTAGGTGCACTTTATATTTCTCCAATCTTTCAAAAATGGTGGTGATGACATCAATGTGGGACTCAAGTGTCTTTGATTTTCCTAGGATGTCATCAACATAGTCCTCCATTATGACATGTAAAAGATCATGGAATATGGTAGTCATTGCGTGTTGATAAGTAACGTCAGCATTCTTCAAGCCAAAAGGCATGACGTGATAACAAAAGGTTCCCCATGGGGTGGTAAATGCCATTTTATGTAGATCTTCTTCTGCAATTTTGATTTGGTTGTACCCAAAAAAAAACCATCCATCAAAGATAGAATCTCATGTCCGACAGTCAAATCCACTATGATATCTATGTTAGGAAGTGGAAAATCATCCTTAGGACATGCAAGATTTAAATCTCAAAAATTTGAACACACATAGATGCCTTCAAATGCTTTCCCTACAGGAACAATTTTGGAGACCCACTTAGGATAACTAATAGGGCGGATGAACTTTGCCTCTAACATTTTCTACAATTCTACTTTGACCAAAAGTGCTACCTTAGGATGCATTTTGCGCAACTTTTGCTTCACTAGTTTAATCTTGGGATCTACTATCAAGTGATGCACAACCAAATCTGTGTCTAAACTAAGCATATCTCTATATGTCCATGCAAAACTTATTTTACTCTTTTTCAAGAATTTAGTCATTGCCTTTTGTTCTTCAGGACTTGGGGTAGCTGCAATATAGGTGATTTATGGATTATCCTTTGTACCCAAGTTTATTGGAATTGTGCCTTCATTCAAAATAGATGACTTTTCTGGTGGTAAAGATCTGAATGGAAAGTCTATCTCTCCCTCTTCTGGCACCTCTAGAAGGTTTTCACCAGAAGATATGTCCTTTATTTTATCTTTTTCTTCATCCAAAAGTTCCCTAGAAGAGTTTTCACTAGATGAAGTTTCTTTTATTTTTCCATTTTTATTTTCTTTTTCACTTTTGTGACTAAGAATGTTGACTTGGCTACCAAAGTTGGCTTCCTTATTGTATTGGATCTCATGTTCATAATCTTGGAGATTCTTAAGGCCAAAGAGTGTCATCACTACTTCATCAATCTTACAAATATTGAGAGCTGGTGGTGTGTCTTGAAGGTCCCAGTCTACCATGTTAGGGTTGGTGAGAGGTAGGTCAGTGGATGAAAGGTCAGCTATGGTAATGGCATGGATATGGGTATCGAAGTCATCCTCAATATATTGGAAGGTTATTTTGAAGAAATCCTCCTCTTTAGTCTTAGAATTAGACTCAACCATACAATAGTTGTCAACAAAGGATACCTTGGGTTTAATGGAGCCCAAACCACGTCCTTTAGGATATCTATTAGCTTCAAGGGGTTTCCTAATTCCATCTTCTTTAGGTCCAAGGCTAGTACCATGATATCCCATTTTTTTATAATAGGAGGGGCCTCAACATATTTATCTTTAGGGAATTCCACAGGTTCATCTTTTCCATCATAGTATACCCAATCTAGAATATTAGATTCCATATGCTCATCACTAAGTGAACCCCAATGTTCAAATGTTGTCTTGTTAACTTGCATAGAACCCTTGTTGGTAGGAGGTGGTAATTGTGAAGGTTTTCCAAAGAAATAGGGAGAGAATGGTAGTTGTCCAACACATAAGGCATTTTCAAACTTATACTCTCCCATTCCTAAATCAATAAAAGTAACCTTCTTCCCTGTAGTATTGACCTTAGTATCTTCCACCATTTCTTTTCCTTTACAGGAATTGGAATCATTATTGGCTAATTCTGGCACCGTTGTGGAAGGTGATTATGTTATTGTGAGAGGCTTAGGTATAACCTTAGCAAATTCACTAATTGGACAAAAAAATTCTGGTGCACCTTCCAATCTTTTACAAAAGGAAAAAGGTGTGGGGTCACCTAGAATCATGACCTCTCTTCCTTGATGAGGAAATTTCAAGCATTGGTGATAGGTAGATTGTACCGCTTTTAGTGTATGTATCCAAGGTCGACCAAGTAAAATGTTATATGGAAAATCTAAGTCTAGGACATGGCATTCAATATTTATGATGGTTGGCCCAACCTTTAGTGGTAACATGATAACTCCTTTTGATTCTCTTTCCCTTTCATCATATGCTTTGATTTTTATCCTCTTATTGATATCTAGGAGGTCTTCTAGAAGTCCCAAGAAAAAATCATCTTTAATGTACATAGGTTCAAACTAGATCCATTATCTATAAGAACTCTTTTAATCTTATGTCAATGTATAAGGACTTCAATGTGGAGCAAAAAATTATGGTGGGGATCAGGACCTTGGAAATCTTTATTTTTGAAGACAAGGTGTTTTTGTGTGGCAAGGTTTCCAATCATGGCAGTGAATTGGGAGGCATTAATATTTTCAGTAACATGAGACCCTAAAAGAGCCTTCTCCAAAATTTCTTTGTGGATGGGTGATGTGGTGAGGAGCTCAAGAATGGATATTTGTGCAAGAGTCTTACCTAACTAGGATAACACATCATAGTGAGAAGCGAGCCTTTGTGAAATGGATGGCGCAGTGGGTGCATGTGGAATTGATGGATTAGTGGGGTTGGGAGTGGCGGCTTGCAACGTAAGTCTTCCTGTTGAGTAGTTGCATCACAATTAGCTGCTTGTAGGACAAGGGTATTCACATGAGTGTCTACCTCTTCTATGCAACCACACATGGAGTCAAATCCACATATATCATTGGTTTCTATTTTATCACACAAGGATTCAAACCCCAAGATGTGGTTAGTAGAATAGTCATAAGGTAGTGCATTTGATGTGGAAGCTCGATTCACATTGTTCGTATTGTTGTTTCCATTGATGTTATTGTCATTGTTGTGATCAGGAAATGGTTTTTGGAATATCTTCAGCTTAGCATTTTTAGAGGATGGTCCTCCTTCTACCTCAATTTCTCCATCATCAACAAGATTTTGGATGAAGACTTTGAGTTTTATACACTTTTTTGTGTCATGTCCTTTGATACGATGGTATTTGTAATATTCATTTTCCCTATACCATTTTGATTTCGGTTGATTCTCATCAAAGGATCATGTTTTGGGAAAGACCATCAAATTGTGATCCACTAGTTTTTGGAATATGGCTTCCAAGGGTTCATGAAAGTCAGTGAATACCCTATTGCAATCTTACTGACTATTGTAATTTTTGTTGGTATTGTTATTGCAAGGAAAAAATTGTGTTTGATTGCAAGATTACCTATTGTTTTGATTCTAATTGTCATGGTTCAAATTGTTGTTGCTTCGGTTATGATAGTTGTTGTTGTTTCCTCCTTGAAGGTTTTGTACACTTTTAACATCAATGACACCATCATGTGTGACACCTTTATTTTTGGACCAAAACTTGGGTTTTTAATTATTGTTCGTGTCATTGTTTGAGGATGATGAGCTATAATGTTTGATGACACCTTTGTCTAAAAGCCCATTTTCAATGATTTTGCCTCTCTTGACTAATGTAGTGAAGTCTTCAAGGTTAGCCATCTTCATGTGAAAATATATCTCTGGTATCAAATTTTTGATAAATATATCCACAAGGTGGGAATCCTCAATTTTGTAGGGCATGCGGTTAGCAAGATGCCTCCATCATTGTAGTAAATCGGCAAATGTTTCACCGTTTTGTTGTTTTGTGTTGCATAAATCACTTAATGAGGCATGGTGTTCAATGTTGTAAGAGTATTGTGCTACAAGATTCCCTATTAAATCATTAAAAGAGGTAATGGAACCCTTGGGTAAGTTCATTAGCCACTCTAGTGTAGGGCCTCCAAGACTTTGTGTGAAGAACCTCTTAAGATAGTCTTCATTATAGGCTACTTCTTGACACAAAACTAAGAATTCCTTGAGATGTATGATAGGACATGTTTCTCCCATGTATTTTTCAAATTTAGGAATCTCAAAGTTTGGTGGGAATGGTATCATGCTAATGGATCTATCAAATGGGAAGGTACAAACTTCCTCAAAAGAGAAATCCTTCACCCCTTTGTTGGTCATGGAGTGTACTAAGTTTTGAAGTTCATGCAACTGTTGGGCTAAATCTCAGTTTGGTTTTACTTGTGACTATTGAGCATTTTCAATCCCACCTCCCAAGCTATAAGGAGTTCCAAATGTAGTATGAGATGGTGGGAGTACTCCACTTTGGCCAATGTATTGATATGCAATTGTCAGAATTGGCACAGATGTTTTCACCATACTTGTTGGAATACATCAATTGTGTTGGAATTGTCATTTGTTGAGTAGACATTTTCCTAATGTTTAAGCATCCTACAGTTGGGCCTATCATGGTTGATTGTGAAATACTAGCACTAGTAATGTTGGGCATAGCACTAATGATTTTCTGGATATGTTCCATACTTAATTGGAAAGTCGGTTGTGTGGTGCTACTTGATGTGGATGTATCACTAGTTGTCACTGTTGGTCCTTGGCTAGATGCTTGGGTTGTGTTTGGCAATACGAGAGCACCACCCTTCATAATCTATCTAAACAAGGTGGTCTCATCAAAGCTTGTAGGGAAATTAACACCATCTTTAACCAAGATTAGGAAGATCTCAATTTTGTTTTCCCTAATAGATTTTTCCATTATTTCAACATTGTATGGATCTGCAAGAACATTTAGACATCATTAGGGATATTGTTGTTGTCAATAGGTTTTTCCTATTGGTATTCTTTGTCTTCATTTCCCAAAATTGCGTTGCAAAAAGGATCTTCTAATTCTTGTGTGGATGTTAACCTAGGCATAACAAAGTTTGAACTAGAGGGAAATCCTTCCCCCTAATGATGTTGCATGTGTAGGAAAAGGATTCTCCATCTCTTTTTTCCTTAATGATTCCAATAAGTGAGACATGGGATTAAATTTAAACCTATTGGATCGTGTATGTATCATACAATAGTGACCAAACCAATGGTTGGAAGACTATGGAAGAAAGAGAGGAATCTAAGAGAGAACTGTTGAACCTTACACAATGAAAGGGCCAATAACCTAGATGCAAACAAAAGACCTTGGTTTAGCAAACAAAGTGTGATAATAGTCTAAAGTATCTTTCTCCTACCAAAGATGGTCAAGTGATCTTTAGGCAAGATAGGATACCAAATTTACTATCCACTATTTGGATATGGACTTGTGATCCCAAATGAGTGATAGGTGTTTGCTTATGGATAAAAGGTCTAATGTTATAATCTCGAAAGGTGATCTTATGCCAAATTTTTTAGGTTCAAATTATCAAGCTTTCTAGAGGAAGTTTGCAAATGGAAGACTATAAGTTTGGAAAAATAGGATTGATGTGGAAAATGAAGGTGTGGTGGTCACTTATGCGGTTAACTCAATCCTCACTTACTGGGAACAAAAACCTGGGGTTTACTCCTGGGAAGGTAGACCAATTTCAAAGTTTTGCATTGTACTTAATTCTATCATAACAGTCTTCTTTAGCTTCTCCTTTTTGGATGTCTCTGATAGTGTATTTCTTCCTTTCCTTGTAGACGAATGGTCTGGACAATTTCACCTTCTTATGTTTGACTTTTTCAGTTATGGAAGGAACAAAACAAAACCCAATTTCAATCATAAACTGTGACTAGACTCAACCAATTTCAAAAGCTAGACCAATATAGAACTCTTGAAAATAATTGTGAGTCAAGAGGAATCACTTACCACTGTTTCACTCACTAAATTTTAGCTCACCATTTCACTCATTTTTGTACTTTTTTGATGTTTGGTGTTGGCTTTTGAATGTTTAAACAATCAAGCACGCAGAACGTGCCAACAATCCTAATAAGGCTACAACTAGGATATACAAGGCTTATCTAAAGGGCATCCTCAATATACACAAGGTACATGAGGCCCAAATTTGTAGATGAAAGAAAATAATGCCACAGAGCTAGAGGGAGACAGTAACCCAAATCTCCTCCTTCACTTCCCAAAAGTATAAAGTTCTTTGGGGCTTAGCCAAGAGTGACAAGATTTTACTTCCAAGAGAGATGTCTTTTGATTCACCTCCTGACTCTTATACTCTGCCAAAAAATTGGAGTTGAGGTCATCCCAAGGGGTGATAAAATCCCCAAGCAAGCCTCCTTAAAAAAGAAAAACAATACCACTTATTTCTTGTGCACCCAAGATCACCCAAAGGCACGAGGGAAGAGAATACATAAGTGGCCTTGAGGTTTAAAAGACACTTGTTCTTTCCCAATGAAGCTTTAGGTGTTGTAATCTACTTTTAAGACACGCATGTTTATAGCATACAATGTTCTTTCCAACTTGAAATCATCGTCAACATAAATGAAAAGCGTAGATTCGTCAATAAGAAAGTAAATCGCTCGTAAACATAAGCAAATTGCTAAAAATGAAACCAATTTCTTTTAAGTCATTCAAGAGTGTATGAGTTCATTTTAAGCACCAATTCCAAATATTGGCTATCCTAAACATTCATGTCAATTTCCTTAAGGCATTCAAGAGTGTATGAGTTCTTTTTAAGCACCAAACCCAAATATTTGCTAGCCTAAGCATTCATGCCAATTTCCTTAAGGCATTCAAGAGTGTATGAGTTCTTTTTAAGCACCAAACCCAAATGTTTGCTAGCCTAAAAATTCATGTCAATTTCCTTAAGGCATTCAAGAGTGTATTTGCTACCTAAACATCCATTCCAATGAAATATGAATAAATTCCTTCAAGGAATTCAAGATTAGATGTAAATTTTTCCTTTAAAACATTCAAGAGTGTGTTTGGATTTTACTCATTAAATTGCACCATGCATTCAAAAGACAAGTGGTTATACGATGCAAGTTAATTAACCTTTAATCCTAAAGTGATGAAAATCACTACAAATTTCCTAAGTGATAAAAATCACTATTGGTTTGTTTTAAGTCTTCCAAAGTTTGTTTCCTGCATGAAAACTTGTTAGTAATCCCTACAAACCACCAGTTAGCAAATAATAATATTTAAAAGTTTCACAACTCTATCAAAAAGTGTAAACAATAGTTCACAGGTGCAAACGACAATATGTACAGATGTCGAAATGCACAGACGCCAAAACTCATAAATGCTAAACTATGCAGATGACAAAAGACAACAAGGTACAATTTCATAGTCATGTGGTACTTTTTGTCAAGCACAGATGATAGTTAAAGGTGCAGAGATGTCGAAACATGCAAATGACAAAGGACAACCTGCACATGATGGAGACAACAATTTGAACAACGTAGGCGACAAAATGTTATGCATAGATGATAGATTAATTTCCTTAAATGTAAAACCTTCCCACAAAATAGATGAAAAAATAACCTATGTAGAAACTAAAACAAGGTTTTCTGATGTAATGTGAGTGGGCTAAAACTATAGCTCAGAAACGTTGATTTGCACAAATGCTAGTTTGCACAAACGCTGATCTGCGGAGACATCAGAATGTAGATGAAACTACGTTCGATGCAAATGAAAATGCAAGGTTTTTGGTGACAAACTAAAAAATTTTGAAAGGAAAATAGGGACGTTGGTCCCACCAGGCATGTCAAAATGTATACTAGAGAATTTGACCTATTAGAAGCAAGAGCAAACAAACAAACATTAGTTGCACATAGATATTAATATATTTAAGAGAAAATGAAACACAACTAATATAAAGCTTGAGTTTTGAAACTCAAAGCAACCAATAAATCAAGTTCTTAAGCAACCTCAAACAACTTAACAAAGGCACCCATCAGAGGCCTTGTTGGTGTGTTTAGATTGGAGGGATGTTGGTGTGCTCTCCCCAAACACAACTACAGTGAATCACTTGATGTGAAAATGCAAGTGTGATAATGAAACTATGCTATATGAAATGAAGAACACCTCAAACAATGGCTATGGAGGAAGCCATGTTTGAGAGCATTAAAGTGGATGTGGAGATGGAATGCAATAAAGAAACTAAGCTAATGTGCAAACTAAACTAGTATGCAAGTGAAATGAAGATGTAAATGCATGAACAAGCTAATATAACAATGTAAATGCAATGAACTATCAACTACCAAAGGTTAGTATGCAACATGAAAATCACTATGAAAGCTCTAAACTCAAACTAGCATGATAACAATGCAAATGAGGGAGATGAAAATGCTTGAGACAAGAGCTCTATTTATAGGCTTAAGAGAGGCCCAAGTGAGGTGGAACCCATGTGGCATCCACATAGGTGCCACAAGGAGACAAGTAAGCAAGCCATGCAAGTAGTCAACATTCAAAGTTTGCTCACACATGTGTGAGAAAACTTGGAGAGAGGAGTGGGGGACAAAGTTGTAAGAGGTGTGAGAAGTGTGAGGAGTGTGGAAGGTGTGAGTGGTCCTCACACATGTTTGAGCACACATTTAGGCTAAGAAGGGGGTTTAGCAAGGTGATTAAGCTAATTAAATGGGATTAAATGATGGATAGGCTTAGGAGGATGAAAATGATGGTTGTAGACTAGGTTTTTAGGCTAGGTTTAAGATTAAATTAAATAGGATTTAATTTAATCAAGGTTTAGAGAAATTAATGAGATGGAAGGGATTAAATAAATAAGATTGGATTTATGGAGGATCATATATTAAATAAACTTAACAAATTGCTGGAGGTATTTAAATTAAATTTAAATACCTTGGGAAAGTGAATCTACTTAATTAAATAAATTTACTTAAATAGGTAGAAGAATATGTCAAATATAATTAATTAATAATTAATTAATTATAATGTCAAGAGTAATATTAAATAAATTAATATAGTCTTTTGGGATGATTTTAAACGTCTACACTTACATTTACATTTCTCAATTATGATTGATTTTTTATCCTATAACTTGACCAAGGAAATCCCTCATCAAACCCCAACCCCTAAACCTTTCTTTTATGTGTTGATTTTCAGGTTGAGAGTGAAAAAGATTACATATCTGGAACCTACAGTTCACAAGCTTTTTAGAGTCATCAGTTTTAGAGTTGCAGTCTTTATCAACCTAGTTGTAGGACATCCTTCCATGTCGACCTAGTCCTTTAGTCTCAAATTCTAAGGATATTTATGGGGTTTGTTCCTTTCTTCATTTCATTCCAAGATTCGTGGATAGAATTTTAGAAAAGACTTAGATCCAAAAGTTATTGAGCATAAACACATCTTCTATGCATTTCAAGGTGATTCTTTCATATTTCATTTTCTTTTATATCTTTACCCTATATTTGCATTTTCATTGGTTTTATTATATTCACATAGCATCTAGATTTATATTTCTTAAGAAATTAGTTCAATTTCACACTCACATTATCCTATTAAGGACCTAAAAGAGTGTATTTCTTTGTATTGCATTCCTCTTTACAACCCAGATTTAGTATTATCACACTTCTCGCTTTGGGTTATAGCCAGTATAATTTGGATAATAAGTGGAATCATACTTGGAAATCCCCTTATTTCCCTCACACACACATATTTGAATGGCTCAATGCCCCATAAAGTGAAAGATTACATCTTATTATAGTGCTTCCATTTTAACACTAAACATTTTGGTGAACCCGACATGAACCCTTCTTATTTTTGAAGTTAGCTCTCTTGATCTCTTCTTTTACACTTCTTTAACTTTGCATGTTTAGATCTAGCTTCTATGCATTTCATTCATGTTGCAAATGTTATTAAAGCATTTTTCAACCATTCCTCTATTCCTTTTTCCATAAAGTAACATGCTCCATTAAGATGTGTTTCCCCTAAAAGGAATCATATGTCATGTTGCCTTGTCCTCTATTACATCACCTTATAAGGAACTATTAGAGAAAGATTATGAGTTTAACCTCTCTCTTAATGCTCTTTCTCTTTATGAGGGAAAGTTAGAGATTGATGTTAACATTTCTCCTATCTATGAGGATGCCTTTGGTAGGGATGATTTTTTCAATTCCTCTCTTTTTTCTTCCATGGTATGCTTTCTTGTTAGAGATATCCTTCCCTATGGGGATTCACTTATTTGGGATGATGACATGGACTACTCTCATCCTCATGAAAAATACCTTACTTACAAGCAATGATATCATCAATGATACATCTTCTTCCTCTCCTAAAACATACCTTCCTTTTAGGGATATTTTAGCACAAGAGAAGAACATTATATATATTTTCATCAATGTAACCTTGCCTTCATTTGATGATCCTAGCAGAGATGGATCATTAATGGATATTTATAATCCATACTCTAAAGATTATTTGGGAAAAGAGGATGTTGACAATCTCATTAATACTCTCTCTTTTAGTGATGCATCTATGGAGAAGAAAGCTCTTAATCAATTTAATGTTTCTCAACCTATTCTCACTCTCACGGTTAACCTTCATCAAAAAAACCTCTCACCAGCCTTAAGGGTTATCCTCCCATAACTCTTAAAGGGGAACCTAGTGATTCTAAGGATTATCATATGGTGCCTCACACATATCACATAAGAAATAATCCTCAACCTACTACTTATCTTCCACCTTCTCAACCTATTCTTCCTCCTCTGCCTCATCTTTCTTGAAATCTTGGGTTGGATTATGATTTGGTATCGCATTTACGTAATAACCATAGCAAGATTTCTCTTTGTGAACTTCTACAAACATCTTTGACATACCATGAAGCCTTGGAAAAAGCTTTATCCACTCCATCTCCTGATCAAGATAACATTAATGCCTTTTTACAATGCATGAATACTACCTTTGTACCACCTCAAATTGTGTACTCATCACGACTTACCTCCTAAAGAGATACAAGTTCTTTATGATGCTCTTATGGTAGCTATTTTAGTTCATGGTAATCTTATTTATCAAACTCTAATTGATAATGGATCTAGACATAATATTTGTAGTGTAGATATGCTCAAACAAATTCATATTGATCCTTCACATATCACATATACTATTCATGGCTTTTATAATATTCCAAGACAACTTTAGACACCATCACTTTACCTATCAAAGTAGGTCTAGTTGTTCTAAATACCCAAATTCATGTTGTGCATGGACCTCTTAATTACAATCTTCTTTTGGGTAGACCTTGGTTACATGCTATGCATGTTGTTCCTATAACCCTTCATCAAAAAGTCAAGTTTATCTATAATAATATGATGTGCACACTTCATGCAGACACTAAACCAAATTTTTAAGTAAATGTTGAGGAGAAACAAAATCAACAATCTAAGGATGATCCTCCTTCTACAAGTACCCTTCTAGTTGTAAATTTGGGATCCTTACTTTCACTCCAACCTTTATTGAAGAATATAAATTCAAGGACTTTCCATTCATGAGAGAATGAGTGACTCCTTTCTTCACCAACTTCATTTCTCCTTCTACTCATAAATATAGTGATAAAAATCATATGCCCTTAGGTAATGGGGAGCATAGAAACTCTTTTGATACCATTTTCAATCATAATTTAGGATGTGTGCAACAAGGTGTTGAATCTCATTCTTTGTACACATACTCTCACATATCATCTCCTAATAATCATGAGTTTAAATTACCTAAACTTATTCATGCTAAAGTGATTACTAGGCCTAAACATTGAAAGAAACATAGTCAAAAACTCATGAATCTTATGTTTTTCATGTATCACCATTATCGTGATCACTCTATTAATATCTATCAAGCTTTGCATCAAAAAATTCAACAACTCGTTAATAATGGGGATATTCACATACATCCTTATAATGAGATCTAGTTTTCCTCTAATTTCTTTAGATAACATTAAAGTCCCTAATATGTTTCTCCACACCATGTAACATTATTGGCCTTCTTTCTCAGGGCTCATTGTCATACATGGTTTTCTTTGTGAGTGGCCTAATAGGTTTTTTTTTCTCTTGTTCCTTTACTTGGGGGACAAGGGAATCATGTCATCTATCTTTCTCCCAGATCCACTATTTCCTTTGGTTGAGTGTTATTTTTTCATCATGTCACATAAATCTTATATAATTATCAAGTAGGTTTTCATGGTAGATAGATCACTTTCCTTAGAGACTTATAATAGTGTATTCTCTTTTTCAAGGATTTCCATTTTCCCTTCTTGCATGGTGTCTCTACATTCTATCCTTCCATGACCTCATTGGAGTTGTACCCTCTTTGGTTTGGATTGGGTGATTCTTTTGGATATTATCTTGATGTTGAAATTTTTTTATCCTTATTCAACACTTCCTTGCCTTATTTTCTTATGTTTTATTTTTCAAACACACCATATATAGTACACTATCATGACACAACTTGTTAGGACTAGCTACTCTCTCTTTTTACTTGTCTTGGATTGGTTGACTAGCATGCCACACACACTTGCTAGACCATTTGACCTATCCTAGTGCATACATAAACTATTCTCATAATATAGGAGTGCTATACTATGGGAGTTTAAAGCTGCCACAAGGTGCAAATTTGTAGGATTGACTATTGGGAACATAAACCTGCTAGACCATTCAATCTTACCCCTTTCTTTTCTTTGTGAGATTGACTATTGGGTACACAAACCTATAGACTATTCAATCCTATCCCCTTTTATGTGATTCACAATAAGGAACACAAACCTTATTGTTCAAGTTGATCACACTCCTTCTCTCTCTTTCTTTCTTTTCAGCAACATCTCTCTTATTGTGATTTTAGGACTTGACAAAGACTCAAGTTTCTTAGGGACAAATACGAATTTTGAGTATGGCTCAGAGTACTTTATCCTTTCTAGCTTGGTATGATTTCTAGGTTATCTTCAAATCTATGCATTGTTCCTAGCTTGATGCTTTCTTTGTCTCCTAAGTTGTGATAAGACCATTTGTTTCTTTTGATCTACTTTACCATGAGTTTGATGCAATTCATACTCTCACTAAAGTGGGGGCTAAATGTACCATCTTAAAATGGATGCACTTGAATTTTAAAACCTTTTAACACTATTTTCCATAATTCCTCTCTTGAAACATTGATGAAGTTATGCTCAATGTCTCTTTTTCTCCTCTCCTCTTCTATTTCACTCTTCTTTGTCATATCTCTTCTTCTAACATAGTCTTACAGGTGTTATTTTGCTACCATTTTGACCATATCAATTTGTTATCTTTCTTCCTTCTCCTGGCACTTTATATGGTCTATCTAACCTATACTCTAGGACTAGGTTGACCTAGTCCTCCCAAGCCAACCCAAGTTGACCTAGTCCTCCTAGGTCAATGTAGTCCCAGGTCATTGCATGATTTGGGGCCTAGAAGTCCTCAAGTTTGCCAATTATTTAATTCTACTCCCCCATCAACCTAAGTTGTTTTCCCACCCAAAAACTAGTATAAAAAGGAGGCTTGGGGGATTCATTTTCATCTCATCCATATCATCTCAAACATTTCTCAATTAATTCAACCTCTTTCTCTCAAGTGAATGTTTTTTCCTTTTGCATTCAAGGAGTTCAAGCATTCAAGCAAGCAAGTTTCTTCAAGCATTCAAGGATTTTTTGTTAGCATTTCCTCTTAAGATCTAGCATATTGTTTTTGATTAGATAAATAGGTTTTATAGGGATCCTAAAACCCAATAGTTAAAACATATAAGGCTCATAATAAGCATGAAAGTCCAGCCAAAAAAGTATAAGTTCAAAGGCTAATAATAAGCATAAAGCCTAGCCAAAAAGTAAAGTTTTGAGAAAAGACCAGGAAAAAATACAAGTATTATCATGGCCTAAAGCCAGAACAAAAACAAAAAGACATAGAAAAACAAAAGAACAAGCAAGATTTATTCCTTGTTCTTTCACTCTAGCTCTTGCACAACCTGAGTAGCCTCGAAGGCTAGTTGATTCTCCTCTACTTCCAGCTATTGTTCCCTTTCGTCCCCCTAGTCGTGATAAGGAATGGTGTTGTCCTTTGTAGAGTCATCCTCCGTTCTGGCTTCTTCCCTATCTTTTCCTTCCTCATCATCCTGTATTTCTCTATATTTGATCCAGCCTGTAAGAGAGATGATGTTGTTGTTAATGGAGCTTAACAAATAGAACATTTGATTCACAAGGTTCTCATTGTAGTTCTCTAGGTTGTGTATCCTTCTTTCTGCCAGACTGAGCCTGTCAGCTGAATCCATACTCTTGTTAGCATCCATCCCATTCCTTGTTGCCTCAATATGTCTCACCTATTCTTTGACCTCCTCCAGATTGTGGAAAAGCCATTTGATTAATTTAAAATTTTCAATCATACTGTTATGAGCATTATTCAAGAGGTTCATCCCTATCTCCTTGGCTCTATCTAAAATAGCCACTATTTTTAGGCCAATGAGTTCTTCCAGTCACAGTTCATCTTGATTTTCCACGAGGATTTGGGGATTCATGGCCTCCCTGAAGATTCCCATATTCAAAGTCTTGACATTAAATTTTTTCCAAGCTTTACTCCTATCATTAACGTGCACTTCCCCTTTCACATTCCCTGCATTCTCCTATTTTTGCTCCTCAGGTTGGGCTTGGAGGTGGACAGGAGATAGGGGTAGCACTAACGCCTCCTCAAACTAAGATTGTACTTCCTCCAAATTATCCCTCTTGCATTTCTTCCTTCCACTTTCATCCTTAATTTCCTCCTACATCTCCTTAACCACCTCCTCAGACTCTAGCTCCTCCTCATCATCATTGTCTCCCTCCTCATCCTTCTCAGGAATCTTCTACCCATGATCCCTAGGCATTTTTCTGCTAGAGGTTATAGGGGAGGGCAATTTATTAGCTTGGTGGGTCGCTAATTTCCTTGAAGAAGAGATCCCTCCTTCCTTAGAGCTGAGGCTTTGTATATCTTCTAAATCAAAGGAGTAACTAGAACTAATAGACTCCACATTCTCTGCCTAAGGGGGAGCAATGCTTATAGTCTAAGCCTTGAAGTGCTCATGGATAAGCAGCAGCAGCCCCTTCTGTAGACTCGAATTTGCGGTGGGCTTCTTTTTGAAGCTATCCATCACCTTGCTCATAGAGGTTAACAGATAATATGGAAAGGAAATATTAACATTATGCCAAAAATGATTCAATATAACAAAGTGGTGGGTACGAGCTCTATCAAACCTAGGGTCCAATGTGATGTACTCGATAATAGCTCTCTGAACATTCCTCCACTGCTTCTTCATGGAGTCAGGGACATAGTAGGTGTCAATCTTTCTTAGTGCCTTCAGTTCCTTCTCACTCTACACAAAGTCCCTAACCGTATTGGTCGAGAGCTTCTTATCCTTGAAGAATTTAAAACCCTCGATAGGGATTTTGGTGACAGTCGCAATCACCTCCTCTGTTATCCAAAAGTAGACCCCGTTCACCTTTACCCTGCCATCCTTCTAGGACCCCACCATACTTTTGGTCACCTCCTGATCAAATCCATGTAGCTTCATGATATAATTTGTAACCCCACCCTCTTCTAGCTTTTCCCACACTTTCTCCCTACTTCTCCATTTCTCAAAATTTCCCACCGGCTCCTTTTTGCACCTTTCACCTACCATTTCTACACACTACACACCCTCTTTACTCATGTGCTCCTCACTCTGCAACTAAAAGGGACATCTGTGAGTAAGCAATAAATAGAAAAAAATAGCCCTGCTATTGCTCCAAAAGTGAGTGCAAAAAATGACCCACAAAGCATGTCGATTAATTAATAATGAATCACTATAGTTACAATTTCCCATGCTTCCATTTTGAAAAGTACCCTTATTACTTAAAACCTTCATAATCATCATTATAGCTTGATTTTCTCCGTACTTCCTTGGATCTTTTCCAAGTTGATCAAAATTTTAACGTCCACTGGCAAACAAAATCTGGGATGCCAAGTCATTTTTTGGTCTACGTTGACCCCAATGTTTGCAAACTTGTCGACAATCGGGTTTGCTTCCCAAAAAATATGCATGACATGGATTCTATTAAATTTGGTGAGGGTCTCACGAGTCTCATCAATTAGATTTGCAATCATCCATGATGGATGTGAGTTGCCAATGATGAACTTTATAATGTTATTTGAATCTTGTTCAAGCCATTAATTGGTAACACCAATTTCAAAAGCCAATTTTATAACATTGCATGCGGCGTTCACTTCTACAAAATGATTGGTTTGGAATCCCAGCAAGAGAGAAAAAGCCGCAATACTATCTCCATTTTAATTCCTTATCACACCTCCACTACCCAAGGAGCCAAGGTTGCCCTTGGAGGCTCGATCAAAGTTGGCTTTGTGCTAACCTTCAGGGGGGAGGAGCCACTTGACTTCCTGTCTTTTCCTCAATCTATCTTTTACCTTCTTCTTTATCCTGCCTCCTATTACAAATTCTCCCCCCTTCCTCACAAAATTTTTTTCCTTTATGTTATTGAAAATATTTCTCCCAACAACTAAAGTCGGATCCTCCCTATCTCTAAAAATTTGATTGTTTCTCTCCTTCCATATGCTCGAATGAAAATGGGGCAGGATCCAGGAGCTAATTCCCTACAAGATCGTCCCATTGAACAAGCCATGCCATTGATAGAAAAAGTCTAGAAGGTTAGAAGGAAAGCACCAGTTGTGGCCTAAGTCCTGGGTGAGGAAGCCCCAAACTATCCTAGAGAAAGAATAGTGAATGAACATATGGTTGCCTGTCTCTGACTCTTCTTTACACAAAACACATCTTCTGGGCAAGATATGACCTCTTTTGATAAGATTTTCCTGGGTTAGAGTTTTGTCTTGAAGAGCCAACCAAAAGAATATGTTGACTTTTGGCATGAGGCTAGGGATCTAAGCCCTCGACCAAAGGGTAGTCTCTTTTAAGCTCCATAAAGTAGTGTACCCAGAGGCAACCGAATAGAGCCTATTGGCATTATCCCTCCAAACTAGTTTATCCTTATTGTTGCTAAGGGACAAGGAATTAAGCATGATCATGATTGGTTTGAGGTCATCTGAGATAATAGAAAGGTCCCTCCAACCCCGTTTGGTCCTATAATTGCTGACTTTATGTGCATAAAGGTAGATGCAATCATTAGCCCAAAACCCATAGCTAGGGTTGTTCATAAGGGGGCCCTAAGAAAGCCAACTGTCAGACCAGAACAAAATGTCCTCTCCATTACCCAGCTTCTAGGAGACTTTTGAGTTAGCCAAGTCCTTGGCTTTTAAGAAACCATTCCAAATAGTAGAACCTCTTGGGATATCCTCACTAAAGAGGGTGAACTGAATAGAGGGCCTCTTTATATATTTATTTACTATACTGTCTCTTCATTCCCCCGTGCTACTAAAGATGTGCCAAATTTTCTTTTCCAGGAGGGCCTTATTGAGGTGAATGAGCTTCCTAATTTCTAGACCTCCATTCTTCTTGGGGAGGAAAACTGTGTCCCATGCAACAAGGGGGTACCTTTTATTCCTTTCAGCTCCCATCCATAAAAAATTTCTTTGGATTTTCTCCATCCTCTTAGCATATTTCACTGGTATGGCAAAAAGGGTCAAAGCATATATTGGCAAGTTTTGAAGGATGGATTTAACTAGTTGACATTTTTCAGCTTGGCTAAGAATGGCCCCTTTCCAGCCTGTCAGTTTCTTACTGAACCTTTCCATGATGCCATTCTAGAAGGAATCTAAAGGGGTCATTCGCAAGGGGAGACCAAGGTAGGTAGAAGGAAGCTTCCCCACCTAACATCCTAGGATTCTAGAGATTCTCTTCTGTCTATCCTCCAGAGTATTGATAAAGAAAATAGAACTTTTGTCCCAATTGATGAGCTACCTCGAACCTCTAGAATAGGTGTCCAAGGTGTCTTTCATATCCTTTCCCTCCTTGACCGAGGCCTCTCCACCCATAATAGTGTCATCAAAAAATTGCTAATGCATAAAGGGGGTGCATTTGGAAGAAGGTTTAAAACCTTTGATCCTCCCTTCTTTCTTTTTCTTCTGCATGAGTCTGCCAATGCATTCTGCCAGGATAATAAAGAGAATACGTGATAGAGGATCCCCCTGACATAGGCCTCTGGTAGGTTTGAAGAAATCAGAGGGGGGTCCATTAACTAAAATAGCTAGAGAGGGAGTGGTGACCAGCTGGGAGATTAGCTTACATGATTTGACATCAAAGCCAAAAGCCTTCAACACTAAATCCAAAAAAGACCAATCTATTGGATCATAAGCTTTAGGCATGTCTAGTTTGAGTAACATCCCTTCTCTCTTTATAGCTTCCATAGAGTGAATCACTTCATTGACCATAATAATCGAATCTAAAATCTGTCTGCCCGAAACAAAACCAGATTGTTGCTAAGAAATAATCAGGGGGAGAAGCTTGAGTAGCCTTGAAGTGAGCACCTTCGAGATGATTTTATAAAAGGAGTTGCATAAACTGATGGGTTTGAACTTATCCAAAGTGTCATCTCCTGGCACTTTGGGAATAAGAACTAAGAATGTAGAGTTTATCTCCTTCAGAATACTTCTGGCTCTAAAGAATACCTAAACCGCCTTCACAACATCCTTCATAATGATAGGCCAGTACATTTGGAAAAAGAAGGTGGGAAAACCATCAAGGATAGGCGATTTATGCATTAGAAGAGAAAAAAGAGCTTCTCTTACTTTAGAATCAAAAGGAATGGCTTAGAGCAGATTATTATGGTGTGGTTGGAGGATCTAAGGAATACAAGAAACAATATCATCTTGATCCACTTTAGAGAGCAAAGGATCTCAAAATAGGAGGGAGGAGAAAAAAGAAACAACTTCATTTGATATATCTTCTTCCTTTGTCAGCACACGTTGGTCTTTCTTCAAGCCTAAAATCTTGTTATTAGCTCTATGCTTAAGAGTAGATAAATGAAAAAACTTTGTGTTCTGGTCTCCTTCCTTGAGCCAGTTGATCCT
The DNA here is from genome assembly GCA_028749045.1 of Cupressus sempervirens. Classification (NCBI taxonomy): domain Eukaryota; kingdom Viridiplantae; phylum Streptophyta; class Pinopsida; order Cupressales; family Cupressaceae; genus Cupressus; species Cupressus sempervirens. The sequence continues at coordinate 168,731,683 of CM053793.1, read as the reverse complement.
AGATCTTTGCCTCCAGAACTTTTCCTCTTTGCTGATAATGTCACGTAAATCAGACAGGATGGATAGCTCTTCTTCCTTATTCGAGGCATCATACCCATTTTTCGAAATGGAGGCTTGGATAGAAGAGAGATTAACAGAGAGATCCTCTTTAAGAGAGAATATGTGACCAAAATTCGACTTATTCCAAGCTTTTACCATCCTTTTAACATTGCTGAGTTTTCTAGCAACCCTATACATTGCAGTGCCTTCCACTTCTATACTCCACCAGAGCTTAATTCTTTCTAAAAAGTCAAGGTGGGAAGTCCACATTTTCTCAAAATGGAAGGGAGGAGGTCTAAAGGGATCAGAAGGAGCAATCGAGAGGGAAATAGGGGAGTGGTTAGACCCAACTCTAGGTAAAAGAGTTAACTTGCAAGAGGAAGACTGCAACCAATAAGGAGAAATGAGAGCTCTATCCAGTCTAACCTAAATACAGTCCTTGCCTAAGCATATATTGGACCAAGTGAAGTCACCTCCAATTAGGTCCAGATCCAGAAAAGCCAATCCATTGATGAAGTTAGAAAGGTCATGCTTGATATCCCAGTCCTGAGGCAGACCATCCTTCTTCTCCTTGTCTAGAAGAGGGGTATTGAAGTCTCCCATAATTATTCCTTTTTTCATATTGCAATTCTATACTAGCCCTTATGCTCTAGACTAGTAGGACTTTCTATCTCTCTTCTTATTGGGAGCATATATATTGAGCAAAAATCAAAATTTATTGGAATGGATATGGAACACTTTACAAAAAAGAATGTTACCTTCATTGAAGACTGATTCTACCCTAAAAAGTTTGGTCTTGAATAAGGTTAGTAGACCCCTAGAGGCTCCATCAGAGTCTGATGCCTCCCCACTCATCAGGTTACTAAACTTAATATTTCTCAATGAATCCTTTTTCATTTTTATTTCTTGGATCATCAAAATATTTGGTCTCTGGTCTCTAATCATATTCCTAATAATTTCCTGTTTATGGGCACCATTTAGGCCCTTAATGTTCCATGAGATGATCTTCATTTTTTATTCTTAGGAAAATCCTTCAGAGTGCTTTGGCGCCCATTCACCAAGATTCTTCTGGTCCCCTCCTCTTTCGACTCCCTCTCTAATTTTCTACATAATTTGGTAGTAGAGCCCACATCTGGTTTGCAGCTGCTCCTGGTCACCATAGGAGAGGCCGTAGATGGGTCTCTAATTTGTTTCTTCCTGGATGACTCTCCCTTCTTTTCAAACTTCAAGGATCTAGAAGCCTTGTGACCATTCTTTGGGGTGTTGAGAAGATCTACCCTTTGGTCCAGATCTTTCACCAAGTCCTCCTTTTTTCTTTTTCTAGTCACTCCTTTTCTAGTGGAAACCAAGTTTTCCTCTGGGTCTTGAAAGATGATAATTTCCTTATTTTCTCTTTCCTTTTCCTCCTCTATGGAACCTAGTTTAGGCTCTTCCTCGCTAGGGAAATTGTCTATCCTAGACTCCTGAAAACCTTTCTATGAGGCAGCCTTACCTTCCACTTCTCCAGGCATGAGGATCCTTTCCTTAACCTGGTCATCCTCAATCTATTGAGAGGTGTCTAAAGGTAAAGAGGAACTCGATCTTGACTTGACTAACTCCCCTGCTTTTCTTGCCATGCCCTGAGGCTCTTAGTTAGTCATCTTTGGAGCATCTGCTACTTTCTGGGTCACCGGAGAAAGGCCCTTCTGGCCCTGTTTAGTAGGCTTATTTTTCCAAACTTTCTTCACCCTCGTTTGAGAAGAAGAAGGAGGATTCTTCTTCTTAGCAGTCTTAGCTTTCAGGCACTGAAAAGCCTTATGACCTATTTTAAGACAATGAAAACAACCAAAAGGGACACTCTCATAGTCCATCTACTGGATATGAGTGCCAAGTTTGGACTAAAAACATACCAATTTAGGCATATCATCCCCTTCCCTTACACCTACGTAGATCCTCGCATAGGTCAGCCTACTTTTAGAAGCTATAATAGGGTCAATGGAGAGAAGCTCTCTGAAAGAGTTGGCCACTCCCTTAAAGACATCCTCATTCTAGAACTCCAATGGTAGCTCAGGGAGTCTAACCCGAACTGGAGCTTTCTAAAAGAAGGATTCATTTAAGTCCAATTTAGATGACCATTTTTGAAGCACCAGGGTGGCCCTCCCAAATCTCCAAGGGCCTTCACAAATAATGTCAGCCATGTCCTCTTGATAGGTGAACTCAAAAGAGAGAAAACCTTTAGCCATTGCAGTGACATTGACTTGACCTTTCAAGCTCCATTTTTTCAAAGAGTAGGCCCAAACCACATCAATATTTGGTCTTGAGCCAATAAACTTCCTAACAAGTGTAGAGGCCATAGAGGTAATACTATGGTCAACAATCTCATTTGGAATAGCAATTGTGCAAGAACCCTTTTCCAATCCTGACACAACCTTAACCGAAGGGAAAGGGGACTTACCAGATGGCTTGACACCAAAGAGTGAGGCCCATTTCATTGGGACATTCCTTGGTATGTCTGCACGTGGGTCCCCATCCCCTAACTTCTCTTCGTTGCCTGCCTGGATCCCCTCCTGCGTGCCTAGTGTTTGAGATCCGCTTCCTTGTGACTTCTTTCCCGTCTCTAGATTTGAATTTTGAACATGCGCTCCCATACTATAACTTCCCGCCCATCTCTAGATCTAGCATATTGTTGGAGATCAAAGGAGAAGATCCATATTGAGGTATTCATTATCTTCTTTCTTGATGAAAATTCACATCCATGGTTCCATGACATGGTTATGGTAGATCCATTACAACTGTGGAGATATCCTACATCCTTCATATCGAATTCAAGATCTAGAACACAAAAGATGTACATATAGATAAGCAAGGTGAATCCTAAAATTTATCTTGTTCCTTACAGTCACTTACATTTATATTTCTCAATTATAGTTAATTCCTTAACCTAGTTCTTGACCAAAGCAAGCCCTCATCAAACCCCAACTCCCAAACCTTTCTTTAATATGTTGATTTGAAGGTTAGAAGTGAAAAGTATTAAAGATCTGGAGCCTATAGTTCACAAGATTTCTAGAGTCATCAATTTTGGAGTGACAGACTATATCAACCTAGTCCTTTAATCTCATATTTCAAGGAGATTTTTTGGTTTTGTTCCTTTCATCATTTCATTCCAAGACTCACAAATGGAAGTTAAAAAAGGTTTTAGATCCAAAAGTTATTGAGTGTAAACACATCTTCCTCTATGCATTTCAAGGTGGGTCTTTCATATTTTGATTCCTTTTAAATCTTTACCCTAGATTTGCATCTTAATTGGGCTGATTGTATTCACATAACATCTAGATTTATATTTCTCAAGTAATTAGTTTAATTTCACACTCACATTATCCATTTAAGGGCCTAAGAGAGTGTATTTCTTTGTATTGAATTCCTCTTTAAAACCCAGATTTAGTATTAGCACCCTTCTCCCTTTGGGTCCTAGCTAATCTAATTTTGATCATAAGTGGAATCATACTTGGAAATCTTTTGCTTTCCCTCTCACATACATATTTGAATGGTTCAGTGCCCAGTAAAATGGAAGCCTACATCCTATTAAAGTGCTTTCCTTTTACCATTGAACACAAATGTTGAATACATAGCTCTCTCCATCAAATCAAAGAAGCATAAGAACCAACAAAAGAACCCCCTAGTAACTAGTATAGACAAGGGTGGGGTGACAGGCAACTAGAAAAGTGAACCAAAAGAACTGCATGTCAAGGAACCACGATCAAGATGCACAAAATTATACATGTGTGTACTAAGGTGATCAATCTTGGACATGTCATGAGGCTAATGTCATGGATGGAATACTCAAGAACAAAGGAAAAACATCAACCCCCCCTCACACCCCCCTCCCCCCTCATTGACACTTAATAAAAATAGTGCATGTACAATAAGGCACAAGATATGGTGAATCCCAAGAATATAGTAATTTTCATGAGTGCCTTTAGATGACACTACTCAAATCAAAAGATAAAACAAGGAAAAACAACTAAAATAGAAATGCAAAAGGAATATGGCACTCTATCTCAGTGCATTTGCAATAATACATGGAATAGATGTGTACAAAGCCTAGAAGAGATATAAGGCTAATACAAAAGATAATAAAACTCATGATGAATCATATCATGCAATGAAATAGAATGTGCTTCAAGCAGAATTTGAAAAAATAACCAGCATCATTGGAAAGATCTTTGAAAGGTCTTTCCAATAATATAAAAAATTCCCAAATTGAAGACTCGATGCTCAAGATATGTCTCTCATAGTGCAAAAAAAATCCTAACTTTGATAGCAAAGAAGACACATAAAAAATGAAAATTACCTACACCACTATGATGGGCTCAAAACCAACTTTCTAGTGATATCTTGTTTGTGGAAAATGGATTTTGTATGCCCAAGATATGAGAAAAAATGTGTAGGTAGGTCCAAACAGAGCCAGGAGGGAAAACATGATGATGATTTAGTGATAACATGGCACTAATGTCAAAAAATGGTGGGCATAAATTTGATGACCATTTAAACATCATGGGGAAAAAATTGCCAGAAATTCCCCTTTTCAAAAAAAATCCAGTCATCGAAAAACATATAGAGGTGCTGGAAAATGCATCATGGCTGGTGTTGGGAAATAATTCCAATGGCCAAAAAAAATACATGTATGGGGAAAAAAATCCATCAATAAGGTCAAAACTAATATTAAAGAGGCAAACCACTTTCACGCCAAAAAGGAGTACCGAAATGCCACCAAGAATGGGCCAAAACTACTCATGAAGGAAAATCGACAAAGCACCTTGGGACAAGCATATAGACCATTAGGGGCCACAAAAAATACATGGAAAAAATGCCAAGAACATCAAAAGTCCTCAAAAAATTTCACATCCATGTCATGAACAAGAAAATAATCCACTCATGAACATAGCCATTGGTCATGCACAGATCAAAGTGGGTGCTAAATAAGGTATGACCATCCAAACTCAAAAACTATGCCGAGAGAAGAAAAATAACAACAAATTGGTTTAACAAATTGTGCCCTATGATTTGGATTAGCCTACTCATTGAGATCCATGAGCCCAAATAGAATTATTGTCAACATACAAGGCTAAGAGGGGTGTCAAAGCCCAAGGAGGCCCACTAGAAATGCACAAATTCTCATAGGTTGTGAGTGTTGGGCAGTGGGCAAAGTACCTGCATGGCAAGATAGGGACCGCATGGAAGACTAGAGTAGAGCATCACCAAACTCAAGGCATAGGGGCATAATTAGAAAAATCTTGCATGTCCTGAAAAAAATGCATTGTGAATGATAGGAATCTGAGCTATCCAAATTGGAGTTGCTCTTCTTAGAAAAACATGCAAGCACCAAAGGTAATAAATGAAAATGTTTCCAAGATGAAAGATAGGTTAGCATAAGGTGAAAAACTATTTACACTAATTTAGTATGCAAGTAAACACTTAACTTAATGAAACAAAAGCATTAACATTAACTAAATTAACATAAACCTCAAGATAGACAAAGAGAAGCCCTCAAATGAGAATATGAGCCATTAATGGGCTCTCTCAATGAGACTTTTCTCTTGATTTATAGATGTGTCTAATTTGGATATGGATTTAGGATGTATGCTCAAGGTACTCAAACTAGCTTCAATGGATTCTTGGAATTTGGATGTGGATGGATGGATTTTTGATGTAAAAACTTGATCTCAAAAGTGGCATTATGGCTTTACTTCATGATCAAAATGGCATTACTCTGTTACTATGGATGATTGTGTTAAAATGAATTTGGAGAGGATTCCTTAAATAGGTAAAGGGCTTGAGGGATCAAGGGATAGGATGCAAAGATGGGAGAAAGCTTATGGAAGGTTTAGATTGAATGAGAGGAGAGCACATGGATTGTGTTTTCTTACAGCCAATCAAGGAGTGACACATGTCATAGGTCATTGGTTAGAGCAAGAGGGGTTGAGGGGTCAACAAAGGAGGCTCAAAGCTCATAAAGACCCTCATAATGGCTTGTAAGAGCAATGAAAGGGCTTGTATGAGTCATTTATGGCTTTGTGAGCTTCATAAAGTTTTATGGTTGGGATATTTGTGAGAGAGTTGAGATATTTTGACTTGAGTTGGATTAAGAAAGTCTTAAGCTTGACTTAGGAATGTGCAAATGATTAAGGCTTGGATTAGGCTTGGGTTAAGATTAGATTAGGCTTGTTAGAGATGGGCAAGTGGATGGCATTTAATGAGGGTGGGTGAAGGAGGAGATATTTGTTAGCTTTGGCTTGGGTTAGCAAGTCTTAACCCATGTTTAGGGAATGTGACAAGGTTAGGGGGGGGGATTAGGATTAGGGTCAAAGATAAGGATTGACATCTTCTAGAAGAGTCTAGGCTTTGGATGAGGATGAAGCCTTTCTAGAAGAGTCTAGAACTTTCTAGGATGAGGATAAATAAGGTTTTTAGGAAATAAATAAAGTTTTATTTATTTCAAGGGTTTGGGTTGAGGAGATATTTATTAAAGTATTTTTAATAAACATGAGGATTAATATTTAATCTTAATTAAATATTTTGTTGAGATTAGGGGTAGGAAATGATGGGATTAGCCTTTAATCAAAATTAAAGAAGGATTAGAAGATTTTGAAAGAGGTTAGTGGTCTTAAGAAAATTGGCCAAGTTTTGGGCAAAAAATAAATTAATTATTTATTTTGGGATTTTTGGTCAATTTATTAATTAAATAATTAATAAATAAGGAAATAATGCTTAAATAAGATTTAAACATTTTTGGGAAGGATTCCTTAATTAAATATTTTTAATTAAGATAAAGGGATTTAATGGCATAAAAATAAATTAATTAATTAATTAATTAATGATGATGTCATCACGAACTTTTTCAAAAAATAAAAATACTTTATTTTCTAAAGGATTTAGGTGTCTACATTTTGCCCCTCTTTGACATAGTGTTGAGATAACACTATTTCAAAGAAGTTTGAATATAAACAACACGAGGAAGATGTTTTAGCAACAAAGTTGCCCCAGTCTTGGATAAGAAGGAGAGACTAGACTATGAGATGCCCTCTCAAGAAGGCAGAAGGGAAAGAAAATGAGGCCCGACGACTTCTTGAATAATACAAGAATCTAGGATAAGAAAGGGGACTCAGATTAGCAAAGAGAAGGGGCTGAATTAGCTCAAACTCTCACCATGGGAGAATGATAAAGGAGAATCATATGCACAAGAGGAAGCAAGCTTAAGACTTTAGGGAAGGTGGAGGATGAAGGAGCAGAGCACTATAAAAAGGAATCCAAGATAGGGAGAAGGATGAGGGGATTATAAAGCTGATGCAATAGGATTTCAAAGAGTCAAATTGGTGGAAGATTGGTTTTGGAGATCCCTAGGACTAGGATTGTGGATCTCAAAAGATGAGGCTTGGTGGATTGATTGGATTGGTGGATCCCTAAAGCTAAAAGTGAAGATTGATTCAAAGAGATACTGATGCATAAGTTAGGGTAGGAGAGATAGATGTTGGATATGGATGGTGGATAATGGAGATGAAGGGAATCCATTGAAGCTTTTTGAGCAGGGGGATACTGCAAAGAGAAGTACCACCATATAGTTGAGCACTAGATTTGCTATACGACTGTTGGTTAATTGCCAAGGTTACCAAGAACATCAAGGCTATGTCACCAACCATCCAGAGGACTGACTGACTAACTCAAAACAAACACACAAGGATTGCCCTAGCATCACACATGAAACCTAGAGGAAATAGCATGGAACTGACACTAGGTAACCCACAAGCAAAAAAGAAACAAACGAAAGACCTGATCAAAACTATACACTTAGAATGCCCCATTCGCAGCATACCATGATATGGAAGATCATGGCAACCTTGAGGAGGGAACAAAAAGATTTCTTGGAAAAGATACTTCAAGACCCAAAAGGGAAGATTCCAAATCAAAAGAAAGTGAAAATCCAAAAGAGAACCGTTTGCTAATGAGATGGTAAGGATGAGGTACTAACGGACCAAGATCAGACATGAGGAAAGCTATATCCTGCAAGGATCTATCGAAGAGCACCTAAGCTGGTGGATTGGGATGAGTGATGCACTAGGCAAGCTAAACTGAGAAGGATAACACTTTGATGACAGGAGATCTAGCTAAAGGATGCATTGGAATAGCTAACCAAGATTTGTGCGATGTGTGCAAGATGCTGATCAAGGATGAACTAACACAAAAGCTGGGTAGATACAATGGTACTAAGCTAAAGAGGATGTACAAGATGACAAACCAAGATATGTTACAAATGTACAAGGTTGTTCATGTGTTGGTTTTTGTGAGATGGAAATGTTTTAGAGTGTGGTTGATAATTGCAATGTGTGATAGATGGATAGTTGGATAATTTGAGGGTTTTGTGAAAAGATTAAGTGAAGTAGGATTTGTGTGTGCACGTGATAAGGTACAAACTAGGATACAAGATTATTTACAAGTTGGAATATGGTACAAGAGAGAATATAAACAAGGATAATTACAAGAGGGGGACACAAGATGGAATATAATGCAAGTTTGGAATATGGAACAAGCTGTGGAAAAGATTTGGATATACAAGGTATGATACAAGGGATGATACAAGCTTTGGTACAAGATTTACAAGCTGGGGTATAAAATTTACAAGCTGTATAGGAGGTATTTACAAGCTTCATTAGATTTTGGATATTTGGTTGGAACACCAAGGGAACAAGCAGGTGTTTTATTGCATGGTGAGTGGATGGATGAGGGATAAGATAGTGATAGATAATGGATTAGTCTTTAGTACACAAGGCACCTGAATTAACAGGTTTTCACCAAGGTACCTATCCAAGGCACTTGAATTGCCAAGTTTTTCACCATTGGACGCTTATTTCTCTTTACTATTTTTTATATTTTTCAAAAGCTGGGTATACCAAGGATCTTCAAGCATAGAACTTCTTGAGATGAATGATGTTAGTAGGATCATTCAAGAGTTCTCCTTCTGGTGTAGATAGTTGATAGGCTCCAGAGCCAAAGGAGGCAGTGACAACATAAGGACCAAGCCATGTAGGTTCAAACTTGCCTTTCTTTTCTCGATCGGCTTGGACTTTCATATTTTCTTTGAGGACCATGTCGCCCAGAAGAAAATGTCAAGGAAGCACCTTCTTATTGAAGTTTCTTTTGAGATGAGATTGATAGACTATGAGGTGATCATAGGCATGTTGTTGCTTCTCGTCTAGGAGATCTAGCTAGGTGAGCTGAGCTACTCTGTATTCTTCATCTAATATTTGCCCTCGTAAAGATATGTGCAAGGAGGGAAGTTCAACTTCTATGGGTAGTACCGCTTCGGCACCATAGACTAGGGAGTATGGAATTGTTCCTATGGATGTATGGAAGGAGATTCGATAGGCCCATAGGGCTGGATTTATTTGTAGGTGCCAATCGCGGCCGAAATCATTGACAACTTTCTTTAGGATTTTGAGGAGGGTTTTGTTAGTTGCCTCTACCTGGCCGTTACCTTGTGGAAAATATGGGCTAGAAAAGTGGTGATGGATGCAGAGGGAAGTGCATAATTCTTCCATGTTGAGATTTTCAAAGTTACCTCCATGGTCGATGAAGATGGTGGATGGGATGCCAAAGCGGCAAACAATGTGGTACAAGATGAACTTGGAGACCTAAACTCCTGTAGCTGAGACTAGGGAGACTGCTTCCACCCATTTAGTGAAATAGTTTGTAGCTATTATTATCCATTTATGTCTATCAGATGAGGGAGGTGTTATAGTTCCAACTAGATCAAGGCCCCAACATGCAAAGGGCCAAGGTGGTGCAATAGGTTGTAGATCTTGTGCTAGAGCGTACACAAGATTTGCATGTTGTTGACATGGGAGACATTTTCTGACAAAGTCACAGGAGTCTTCTTTGATGGTAGGCCAATAGTAGCCTGCTCTAAGGATTTGTCGTGCTAGGACAATACCACTCATGTGGGCACCATAAAGTTTGGAGTGTACTTCTTTTAATGCCATCGTGGCCTCATTTTGGTCTAAACACCTAGAGAGAGTATCATGATAACCTCGACGATATAGGGTATTGGCACTGATGACATAGCGAGATGATTTTTGGATGAGGTTTTGGCATTGGGTTCATGTGAGGTAAGGGGATATGATACCATCTTTAAGGTAAGCATGGATTTCATGGTACCAAGTGGATTGGGGACCAACCAAGATGCAAAAATGATTTGAATCCTCATTCGCATAGGCGGGTGTGAGGAGTTGCTCGACTAAAAACTCATACTGCGTAGCCACTTGGGGAATTTCCAAGAGCAAGCCGATAGTAGCCATAGTGTCCACTGCTTTATTCTACATTTGAGGCACTTGTGTAAACTAAAGCTTTGTAAAGTGCTGGGTTAGTTAATCAACTAGCTCTTTGTAGGGTAATAGCTTTTCATCTTTGGTTTGATATTCATTTAGGACTTGCTTGATGATGAGCTAAGAATCACCAAAGATTTGTAACTCAGTGATGTTCCATTCTATGGCTATCTTTAATCCTGCTATGAGAGCCTCATATTCAGCTATATTGTTGGTGCTAGGGAATTGTAGCTTAAAAGTTTTTGAAATGTAATCTCCTTGAGGTGTGATCAACAATATTCCTGCCCCTGATCCATGAGATGTGTATAAGCCATCAAAATAAAGTTTCCATGGGGGCTATTCTTCAAATTCTTCAATTAGACAGATATGCTCATCTGGAAATTCTATGATCAAAGGATATGCATCTACTAGAGGTGCATCAGCTAGGTGATCTACTATAACTTGCCCTTTGATTACCTTTTTGTCCACATACTGGATGTCAAATTTGCTAAGGAGCATAACCCATTTGGCCAAATGGCCTGTAAGTGTTGTTCTAGAAAGCATATACTTGAGAGGATCAATTTTGGAGACTAGTTGGACAATATGACTTAGCATGTAGTGGTGAATCTTTTGAGTTGAGAAAAAAACTATAAGACAAGCTTTATCCATAGGAGTGTAATTGAGTTCATAACCAACTAGGGTTCTACCGATATAGTAGATGGCTCGTTCTCTGTCATAGTCATCGTGTTGTGCTAGAAGTGCCCTTAGAGCAGTAGGTGTTGCTGATATGTATAAGATGAAGGGACGACCAAGAACTGGTGGAACCAAGATAGGGGGATTGGCGAGATACTGCTTGAGTTGATCGAAGCTGCATTGACATAAAGGATCCCACTTGAAGTTTTCATCCTTCTTTAGTAAATTTTAAATGGCATACACTTATCTGCAAGCTGGGAGATGAAGCGTCAGATTGATTGAAGCTTTCCCTAAAGAGTATGAAGCTATTGCAGTGTCTAGGGAGGAGGCATGTCTAAGATAGCCTTGACCTTTTTGGGGTCGATCTCTATACCTTGTTTAGAAACTATAAAGCTGAGAAGCTTGCCAGATGTGACCCCAAAGACACATCTCTTGGGATTCAGCATTAGATGATATTGGGCTTACCTATCAAAGACTTTCTCTAGGTCAGAAAGATGATCCATGAAGGTGTGAGATTTGACCAAGATATCATCCACGTAATGCTCCAAAATGCTATGGATAAGATCATGGAAAATGGCTATCATAGCTCTTTGATAGGTAGCCCATGCATTCTTTAGACCAAAAGGCATCATGTTGTAGCAAAAGGTCCCCCAAGGGGTAGTGAATGTTGTCTTATGCTAATCTTCTATTGTAATCTTGATTTGATTATACCCAAAAAAATCCATCCATGAGGGACAGAATTTCATGTCCAACAGTAAGGTCTACAATCATATCTATGTTGGGTAAGGGAAAATCATCTTTTGGACAAGCTTTGTTAAGATCTCTGAAATCAGTGCAGATTTTGATGTCATCGAAAGGCTTACTGACAGGGACCATGTTGGAGATCCACTCTAAGTAGTCGATAGGTCAAATAACCTTAGCAGCTAACATTCTTTCTAATTCAGCTTTGACCAGTAACGCCACCTTGGGGTGCATTTTTCTAAGCTTTTGTCTGACGGGCTTGATCTTTGGATCAACTACAAGATGATAAACTACAAGCTTTGGATCAAGTCCTAGCATGTCCTGATATGACCATGCAAATCGACCAATGTTCTCTCTTAAGACCTCAAAGAGGAGGTCAGCTTGGTCTTGTGATAGGGATGCAGCAATGTGAACAAGTCTGGGGATCTTTGAAGAACTGATGTTGACTTCTCTAGTATCCTCAATTAGAATAGAAGACAACTCTGGTTGATTATCTTGAGGAGGTAATGCTAAATCCTCATGTTCTGCTTGTGACTCTAGATTTTCCTACTGAGGGGCTCTCTTCGCTGCCTTAGCTAGTCTTGGATTCGCCTTAGTTCCAATTTTGGGTGTATCAGAACTAGGTTGTGGATTTTCTCCAAAATACTCCTTGGGATCTAGCTTATAGATATAGGTAGAATCTGGCTCTATTTGCTTGTGAAGAGTTTTGGCTCCCATGAATCTTAGAAGTGCTTCCTCTGATGTGAACTTATCAATGTGTATGACACTTGGTTGGTCCCAATCTATGAGTTGAGGGTGAGTGAGTGGTAGATTGATGAAATGGATGGATAGTTCTTGGAGAACAGAGTCTCCCAAGAAGATTTGTTCTGGGATATCGTCGTAGGATCTCTTTTCAACTTCCTGCAAAATGTCTTCAATTTCTACAAGGCCACGGTGGATGTTCAAAAAAGCATGACCATCTACATTGGTGCCCCCAGTTGTGGGTATGCCAAAGCCTAGACCAAAATTCTTTTCCTATTTGTGTGCTTCGATGGGGCACTGCATGCCTTTGTCCTCTGGTCCTAGACCACCACCTTGATAGTTTCATTTTTTAGTGATGATCTTATGTACTTGGGGATACTTCTAGCTGAAGTGATCAAGGCGTGCTTGATTTCTTGGAGGTGCATCCTTATGTAACCAATTGTTGATATCTGGAGTGAGCTCCTCATGAAGAGGGATTCTTGGGGATACAAAGGTTGTTGGTCCAAGCTGTGTGTATCGAGGAGGTGGAGTCTCCTTGGCATTATGATATGTGGGCAATCCATGGGTGTGTGGATCAAGTGGCAATGCACCAACTGCAAATGCATCAGACAGGCTATATTCTCCACAACCTTTATTGTTGATCTTTACAGTAGATAGGGTGGAGGCGAGGATGGTTTTTGTGTCATTACAGGTGTTGGATGAACTAGCGATGGATTGGCTGATTTCAATGCCAAGGTAATGGTTTGTATATGAGGCTTCAACCGCATTGCAATAAGCAAAGGGTTCTGGATCGGCATGGATGGTCATTTTAGTGCCCTAATGCAAAAATTTGAAGCACTGATGATATGTGGATGGAATGGCCTTCATAGCATGAATCCACGGGTGACCGAGGAGGATGTTAAATGGTAGGTTTAGATCAACAACATGGCAAACTATCTCTTGGATGATTGGCCCAACCTTGATGGCTAGCAAAATTATGCCCTATGTGGTTCTCTCCAAGTTGTCATAAGCTTTGATGATGATAACATCACTGATGATATCTGCCTCAGTATACCCAGCTTGTTTTATAAATTTTAGGGTACAAATATTCAAGGCTGATCCATTATCTATCATTACTCTTTTTACGGAAAAATTGGCTACCATAATGGCTATGCGGAGCGGAAGGGTGTGATCTGGCTCGACCATAGGTATGTCGGTGGGTTTGAATGATAGGGCACATGACGATGAAAGGTGTCTAACAAGATTACAAAAATTAGTCACATTGATACCTAAAGGAACACGAGATTCTATGAGAGCAATGTCAAGAATGTCTTTATACAGAGGACTGGTGCGGAGCAGGTCAAGGATGGAGATCTGAGCTGGCATGTTCTCAAGATGTTCCAAGATGTTGTATTGGCTTTTGGATAGAGCTGATGATACTGTTAGGGTTGATAGTACTGATGGGACTGATGGGGCTTCGATGTTCAATCACGCTCTTCTGGTGGTGACTGCACACTCATTGTTTGGGCCTTGGATATTGATAACATTGACAAAAGGCTCTTTCTCATATATACAACCTATGAGGCTACCATAGTCTATGTAGGATGAAGTGTGGTCATTGTTCTTCTCATGTTGTTGGTTTGGCTGGCGGTTGTTGGATTTGTTGTTGTTGGTTTGGATGGGTGATTTTCCTGGATTATTGTTGTTGTGAGGAGGAAAGGCATTTTGATAAATTTGTAAGCCTACATTGGGTCAGGTTTGGGCACCAACTGTGATTTCTTTCCGATCAATGAGGTCTTCTACATAATCTTTCAGTTTCATGCATCTGAGGGTGGTATGACCTTTTACCCTATGAAATTTGCAATACTCATTGTCTCTGTACCATGCAGCTTTGGATTGGCCCAGGTTGATTTACTTGGTAGGAGGAAATTTGATGAGGTTTTCCTTGGCCAATTTCTCAAAAATGACATCCAATGGCTCAGCAAGGGGTGTATAGTTTTGAGGTGCAGGTTGGAACTTGGGCTTTGGTCCTGTAGCTACATTAATGGCATTAGCTTGATTGTTAGACCTTTTGAAAGTTGGGCTTTGGATTGTGGCTTTGAAAGCTTTGTTGAGTCTGTTGTTGGTTGTTGATAGCTTGTTAATTGTTTGGTTGATAAGGTGGGTTGGACTGATTTTGGGAAGGACCAACAATATTCACATGTCTGGTGTTAGTGACATCATCTGTTGCAATGTGCTTGTTTTTGTTCCAATACCTAGACTTCTCATTTGAATGTGTTTGATTTTGGTTGGCTTCCTTGTAAATCTTGACCACAGCATCTTTAATGAGTCCTTGCTTAAGGATCATTCCTTTTTCTTTGATATCTTTGTAGGTCTGCAAATAGTTCATGGTCATGTGGTGAGCCAAGCTGGGATGGGCATTATCAATAAACATTTTCACCAAATGGCACTCTAGCAAGGTGCAAGATATGTACGTGGTAAGGGTTTTCCATCTTTGTAGATATTCACCAAGACTTTCTCCACCTTTTTGCATGGTGTGGACAAGATCAACCACTAATAGTTCTGTCTCAACAAGATGGGCATATTAGGCTACAAATGCCTCAGACAATTCAGAAAATTTTTGGATTGTACCATATGGGATTCTAAATAACCATTCAAGAGCTGGTCTGGCCAAGCTTTTGGGAAAGAGGTGCAAGAGGAAGATGTCACTGTATGAAACTTCTTGGTAGTGCATGTGAAATTCTTTGATATGTGTGACAGGGTCTCCTTTTCCTCTGAATTTGTCAAACTTGGGTATCTCAAAGTGTTTGGGAAATGGTGTCATGGTAATGGCTCTATCAAATGGGTAAGGACACACATTCTCAAACTTGAAGGTTTTTGGATCATTTCCCTCCTGGATGTTCTTCAAAGCTATCTTCATGGCTTCCCATTATGAATTAATGGGTGATGGTTGTGGTGCCTCTGCTGTAGGAGCACTCTGAGGGAGATATGCACTGAATGGTGCAATTGAATATGGATGGCTTTGAGGTATGGGCTGGTAGGGATTGTACATGGCTTGGGAAATTGAATGGTGGATGATGGGTTGCTGAGGTGGAGGTGGCACATATTGTTGCATGTGTTGCGAGGCTTGCTGTTGATATTGGATTTGAGGTTGGGATTGAGGAACATAAGCTAGTTGTGGGATAAATGGATTTCTTTGTAGAGGTAAGGTATAAGATGGTTGTGAAGCTTGGGGAAAGGATCGGGGAGCTTGTGGAATGTGACTTTGGATTTGAGGAGTTTGACCAATATATGTGAGTTGTACCCCCATTTGGGAAGGTGTCTGCATGGAAAAAGAGGCCAAGGATTTGGTGGTTGGTGGTGGTGGATTTCCTCCTAGAAGTGGCATAGAAAAATAGTTGGTAATAGGAGGTAATGGATTAGTTGGTGGTGGAGGTGGTGGGAATCGAAAGCTTGGAAATGGAACTGATGGGGTTTGATAGCTTGGTGGCTAGATTTGAAAGCTTGGTAGAGTGGTGGTAGGAGCTTGGGTCATTTGAGAGCTTGGCAGAATATTGGTAGTAGCTTGTGGGGTTTGATAGCTTTGTGGAGTGAGGGTAGTAGCTTGTGGATTTGTGGCTGATGGCATTGAACTCCAAGGACCTGGTGGAAATGATGGAATTGTGTTCTAAGCTGAGGTAAACAAGTTGGGGGTGATGAAAGGTTGATTACTTGGCCCCATGGGTGGCATCCCTATTGTATATTGTTGAGGTTGGCCAAAGATGCTAGCACTGATTTGGGAGATGGGTGGATTTGGAAGGCTAGGTTGGAGAGCAGCAGCAATAATAGTGAAGGGAGTTAATGGTGAGGTGTTTTGGGAAAAGATAGTTTGGAGTGGAGTGGTATGGACCAATGGTGGAGTGGTGGTAGCTAGATTGGTTTGCGGAAGGGAGATTTCAACTTGAGTGGAGGCTAGTATGTTTGGGTCTGTTGGATCATATGGGGTGGGTTGAGGCTCTTTTTTTTGTATATACAAAGGATGACTTGGATCATAACAGCCTATGGGTGATGGCAGCTACCCATACAGAGGGTGAGAAGGATCTAATAAGGGAGGAGGTCTTCCAAAATTGAAGGCTCCTATGTTATCCCTCTGAAAGTTTGCCATGATTGTTTCTTTGTTCTTGTCTATAATGGCATTCACCAATACTGCATTTCTTGGTTAGTTCATGAAAGCTTCAATGTCAGTAGGTGATGGTATAGCATTCTCTAGGCTGAAGGATGGTTGAGTGCTCAAGGGGAGCGATGTTGTTTGATCCAAATGATAGGGCTCCATTGTTTCCTTCTTCTTCTTGGCTAAGCGAGTGACGGGTGGCATGAAAATGTTCCTAGGGATGAGATGCAACAATGCTGATGGATGCAAAGGGGGAAGGCTTTTCTATGCAAATGATTTCCTAGGTTGAGGCAAAGCTATATGACAAACCTAAGGAGGATTGGTTTGGGGATTCTAATCTTCAAAGATATGTTGCCAAAGCATGAAAGGTCTTCTTTCCTATGTGCAAGCTTGGTGGTGATTGTGTCAACTTAAGGATAGACTGATGATCCTTTAGGAAAAACATGAGATTGACCACTTGTGGATCTCAACCTTTAGCTCAAGGTGATGAGGGATGACAAGTGACAAGGCTAGATTACCCTAGACAAATCTCTATCAGAGGGATAACCTTGGTGAGGCTAGTGGATTTTCAGGATGGTAGGAATGGTAAACTTTTGGCAAGGTGACAACAATTTTGAAGGCTTGGATGTGAACTTTTTGATTGCTGGCTAGATGGTTTGGTTCTAAGGAAAAGAACTAAATGAGATGGATGAGCTAAAATACTTAAAGGGATAACCTAAAATGGATAGCTTTCCTACAAAGATGACTCTAAAGTGAAGCTTATGCAAGAAGATGTGGAGAAACAAGGGGGTCTAATCATAGAAATCATGCCTAGTTGGTAAGGCATAAGTAGGGTTAACTCCTAGATGTTTGTTAAATCTGATAGTGTGATCTAACCAAGCATCTTGACAAGCTTCGTCGACAGCTTTGTCTTCTGCTTTGTGGAGTTTGGAAATTCGAGGGCTTGGTGTTACTTGCTTTCTCTTGACTAAAATTTCTTGGTATACTTGAGATGGCTTGAGTTTGGCTTTGTTAAAATTCTATTTGGGTTTGAGTTGTTCTAACATAAATTCCTAAATTTTCTTGGCTTTAAGAGATCTTGGTTGTTTTGCTTCAATTTGTTCAACTTTTGAAACAGGCAGTGACTATGCTAAGTGTGCCCTAAGCTAGGATTGACCAAGTTTGGAAAACATTCATTCAACAAGTAAAAGATCAAGCAATAGTTAGGAACAACCAGATAGAGGTTTTTGATTCTCAGAATGTGATACTTGCACCAAGGAGAGTGTATGTTTTACAAATGTTTTGATCAGTCACTTCAAACATAGTAACATCCTAGATGGTTGTCTGTAAGGCTGACAGTTGGTTTAGCTAGGAAGTCCTCGATATACCCAAGGTACATGAGGCTCAAATCTGTAGATGAAACCAAAACAATGTCACATAGCTGAGAGGAGTGGTAACCCACTTCTCCTCTTTCACTTCTCAAGGGTATAAAGTTCCTTGAGGCTTAGCCCGAGTGACAAAATTTTGATCCCAAGACAGGTGTCTTTGGATTCACCTCCCAATCTTTATACTCTATTGGAACACTAGAGTTGAGGTCATCCCTCGAGGTGATGAAATCCCTGAGCAAGCCTCCTAAAAAAAGAAACAAGCTTTTGGATCCTAGTCTTATGCACCCAAGATAGCCTCGAAAGATGACAAGGGGAGAGAAGATTTGGATGACCTTGGGCTAAAAACACATTTGTTCTTTTACCAACTGATTCTTATGTGTGTTGATCTAGACTTTGCAAGCACTCATGTTTAAGATACAATGTTTATTCCAATTTTTAAGCGTCAACAAAAGTAAAATCGATCAAAGAATGCAAGCAAGAAGAAGAGTTAGGGTCAACAAGAAAATAAACCCACACGCCCGGAGGCCCTCCACGTCAAGTATCAATTGATTTTCTTTAAGGCATTCAAGATTGAGTGTGATTTTGTTTTAAGCCCAAAACAAAGATGTGTGTAAAGCTCAATTTCAAGTGCGTGCCCGGAGGCCCTCCACATCAAGATTTGTTCAATTTTTTTATGCCCAAATGAAGTGTTAGCGAGACTAATGTGCATTCAAGAAATTTTCTATCTTAGAAAAACCAATAAAAACTCAAGTGAGTGGAGTTTGATTTTTGTGGAGCACTTAACACCCTCTTAGGTAGACCCATCCCCATATATGGCACTGATATTGCAACCAATGCTTAGAATGATGGGTGATTAAAGAGGGTGAGTCCAACAACAAACTCACTCAAAGTGTCTTTTTTTTTTTTATAACTTAGAAAGTTTCTAAAATGTGGATTCTTTTTATGCCCCAAAAGATGAAGTGTGATGTATGATAATGATTATTTGATATGTGGCATTCAAGATTGGATTTGTTATGCATTCCAATGAAAAAAAACAAACTTGATTTTAATCCATGGCACTCAAGAGTGATTTTAGCAACATGCATTCAAAGGTGATTGTTTAAACATTCAAATTCTTTCCTTCGAGCATTCAAGATTGAGATTTTGTGTGTTGTTTTAAGAACTTTGAAGTGCTTTGTTTTAACCTTAGATCATTCAAGATTGAGTTTGTTTGAATTGAAATTCAAAGAGGAAGGAATAGGGATGCTTTTCTTTCCAATTTAGATCATTCAAGATTGTTTTTGACTCAAAAAAAATGACTCTTTGGACTTTGGTTTTCATTCAAGATTTTGTGTTCTAGTTTGCATGTTTTAAGCCCAAAAATGATATTCCTATATTGTTTTGATGTATGAAAAACCTAGGAAACATTCAAGATTTTGCAACAAGACATTTGTTTGGAACAAATAACAAAGCTTTTAAGAAAATTTTGGCAACCATTTAGGACTCTTAGTTTTCATGAGATTTTAAAAGAACTTTAAAATATTTGCAAATGAAGTTCATTTTATCCCTGATTGATGCTTTGAGTTTGATTTAGAAATTTGTGTGCACTTAGTGTTGATTTTGAACCTTTTGAAATGGAAACTTGAAGTTCTTTTTAAGTTTCCAAAAATGAAGTGTTCCTAACTTTGCATGAATGCATCTAAAACCTTGATATTGCAAGGATGCAAATGATTGGATTGATTTAGTTTCACTTGTTAAAAGATTTTTTTTTGGCAAATTTTTAGTTTGTAATGGATTTAAGTATGATTTGGGGGTTCATTTTAAGCACTAAAACAAGGTGTGTATGATTTTGCTTCCTTAAAATAAAAATAAAACATGGCCAAAATCCCACAAGAAGAAGAAGTAGTAGTAGACAGAATAGAAGAAGAATATAGACAAGAAGAGGAAGAAGAATTCCAAGTGCTCTGTCCACCTATAAGCTTGAAAAATCTAAAAACATTATGAGATAGACTATGAGTTCCTTTGTCTTCTACATGCTTATGTGGACCTGCAAAACCAATTTATACAATCCTACCAATCACCAAATATAAGATATTATCCAAATTAGCATAAATAAATAAAACACATAAAAATGGCTATAAAACTAATGAGAATGACCCATGCGGGGTCCCACCGGGCATGCCAGAATGTTTACACTAATTTAGTATGCAAGTAAACACTTAACTTAATGAAACAAAAGCATTAACATTAACTAAATTAACATAAACTTCAAGACAGACAAAGGGAAGCCCTCAAATGAGAATATGATCCATTAAGGGGCTCTCTCAATGAGATTGTTCTCTTGATTTATAGATGTGTCTAATTTGGATATGAATTTAGGATGTATGCTCAAGGTACTCAAACTAGCTTCAATGGATTCTTGAAATTTGGATGTGGATGGATGGATTTTTGATGTAAAAACTTGATCTCAAAAGTGGCATTATGGCTTTACTTCATGATCAAAATGGCATTACTTTGTTACTATGGATGATTGAGTTAAAATAGCTTGGGAGAGGATTCCTTAAATAGGAAAATGGCTTGAGGGATCAAGGGCTAGGATGCAAGGATGGGAGAAAGCTTATGGAAGGTTTAGATTGAATGAGAGGAGAGCACATGGATTGTGCTTCCTTACAGCCAATCAAGGAGTGACACATGTCATAGGATCATTGGTTAGAGCAAGAGGGGTTGAGGGGTCAACAAAGGAGGATCAAAGCTCATAAAGACCCTCATAATGGCTTGTAAGAGCAATGAATGGGCTTGTAAGAGTCATTTATGGCTTTGTGAGCTTCATAAAGGTTTATGGTTGGGATATTTGTGAGAGAGTTGAGATATTTTGACTTGGGTTGGATTAAGAAAGTCTTAAGCTTGACTTAGGAATGTGCAAATGATTAAGGCTTGGATTAGGCTTGGGTTAAGATTAGATTAGGCTTGTTAGAGATGGGCAAGTGGATGGCATTTAATGAGGGTGGGTGAAGGAGGAGATATTTGTTAGCTTTGGCTTGGGTTAGCAAGTCTTAACCCATGTTTAGGGAATGTGACAAGGTTGGGGGGGATTAGGATTAGGGTCAAAGATAAGGATTGACATCTTCTAGAAGAGTCTAGGCTTTGGATGAGGATGAAGACTTTCTAGAAGAGTCTAGAACTTCCTAGGATGAGGATAAATAAAGTTTTTAGGAAATAAATAAAGTTTTATTTATTTCAAGGGTTTGGGTTGAGGAGATATTTATTAAAGTATTTTTAATAAACATGAGGATTAATATTTAATCTTAATTAAATATTTTGAGTTTGGATTAGGGGTAGGAATGATGGGATTAGCCTTTAATCGAAATTACAGAAGGATTATAAGATTTTGGAAGAGGTTAGTGGTCTTAAGGAAATTGGCCAAGTTTTGAGCAAAAAATAAATTAATTATTTATTTTGGATTTTTGGTCAATTTATTAATTAAATAATTAATAAATAAGGAAATAATGTTTAAATAAGATTTAAACATTTTTGGGAGGGATTCCTTAATTAAATATTTTTAATTAAGATAAAGGATTTAATGGCATAAAAATAAATTAATTAATTAATAAATGATGATTTCATCAGGGACTTTTTCAGAAAATAAAAATACTTTATTTTCTAAAGGATTTATGTGTCTACACAAACAAAGTTCCCAAAAATCATGTCTAGCCACTAAAAAAAAATGAGCACATGGGGTCTTCAATCACACATGTAACATAAATCTTACCTAGACCAAGCTTTTTGTGGTAGACACAAGTAGCCACAATGAAATCACCCTCCTAAAAAAAATTACCATGCACAAAAATTAATATGTGCATGCACTTGTAAAGCACCCTTCCACAATGACAATTCAAGTTTTTGGCAAAAAATCTTTTTCCTTTAAGTATTTTTAATTTTAAAAAAAATAAAAACCCATCATCTCATCTTGCATGCCTAGGTCAATATGGCATGGGTGCAAATTTTGGCCTTAGAAACAAATTTGTCCAAATGGGACAAATTTTGAATGGAAATGGGGGTTTTTAGGTCCTGTATTTTTAGGTTCTCTGAGCTCAATAGTGATGCCAATTTGGGCTCAAAGTGCTCCACAAAATAGCTCCCCTAGATCCAATACAAAACACCTCTTAAAGCTCAAATCTAAAAACCAATGCCAAAACTTTCAAGAATGGAATAGGGGCATGAAGATCTAAAGCTCTAATACCATGTTGAAGTTGATGAAAGATCAACCTTATAGCTCCCAAGAATCACCTAAATACAAACATCGATCACAAAAAGAGGAGAGAAAAAGCTATGGAGTTTGAAAATCCTAGATCCATGAAGGAGACATTGCAATTGAATCAAACAAAAACATATGTTAGAATTAAACCACAAACATAAATAAAAATTACATGCAAATATAAACAATATCAAAAAAATATTGAATCACACAAAAGAGAACACAAGACACCAAGATTTAACATGGTTCACCCAATCCCTGGGCTACGTCCACCAAATAGCAAGTCCAATATTATTATGATCCAATGATTACAACCTGATTACAATCTATAATCCCTTACAACTCAATATTACCGCAAGAAGCAATTTTCACATCACACATTGTGAAAGATACCTAACCCTAATCTCTCTTATACAAGCATTTTTTCCACTTTAGGGCTAAAAAATGTCGGTCATACATTACCCACAACCCCAAATTTTTTCAAAGAATTATGAATTATGTACAGTACTTCCCTGATCAATCACCACAAACTAACAATATATTGAGTGAATGAATTGAAACAAGATTACAAAGAGAGATCATCCTTATAAACGAGATCCAAACCCTAAGAGGTAAAACCTAGGTTGCATTATAATAATTAATAAAAGAATTAATTATTACATGCCTAAAGTTTAGTTTAAGCAAAATAAAGTTAATTAGACAATGTCTAATTACTCTAACATCTTTGATTTGGTTTCTCTATGTAGAATCACTTTCATCAATGGCACCAAGCTTGAATTACCTTATTATAAAAAATGCTTCAAACCTCAAATAAAATACCTCACACAATCTCGTCTAACAATAATTTGAAGCCCTTAAGTAATTTTCTCTTTATAGAAGGATATTACCACAAAAATAACTTCAAAATCCTCTGTCTACATTGAAAAATATAATGTCCAAATAATAATCCATGTGGTATTCCTACACGTATTCCAATTCTAACCTACTAGTTTGAGCCCCCTTTTTTAGCCTTGTTGTTATCTCATAACAAAATTTGGTTCAACTAAAATTATGATGCAAAAAATATGCTTGACACAATGGTGAGGAACAATAGTTATATCTATGGATTGAAAATTCAATTTGTCAAAACTCCCTTTAACTTATAATGGGAACTATTTTAACTTTAAATAGAAGGTATAAAAATAGTTGATGGGAGCTTAGAGGTTCAACCTAAACTCAAAAACATTAACCAAAAAAACCCCACAAATCCAAGAATGCCACATGAAGCGTTCCATTGTCCCACATGGAAATGTCACATGGGACCATTCCATTGGTTTACATAGAATTGCCACATGGAACCATTCCATTGGTCCACATGAGACCATTATACTTGACCACATAATGACATGTGGGACCATTGTATTTAAATAGTTAATGATGTGTGGCACTAGGTCATTGGTCTATGCCAACTAATGCATGCCATTTCACCCTACCAACTATATTTTCATGTCACCTACCATGTGAGTGTGCTTAGCAATTATATTACCACATGTTCAAGACATCATGGGAACTTTAGCTATCTCTAATACCATGACATCATATGACATATTGTCCAATTAACATGTTCAAGAGTTTGAGATTTCAAAAAATGTATGAAGTTGCATAATATATTTTTAACTTACAACTACATATCCTTTTAGTGGTCATTAGAGTAACTTTGTATGGATATGCATAAGTGAAAATCTATATTCAACATTGAGTAGAAAAAATATATTTTTTAAATATTAAGTTATAAGAGCTAACAAGGTTGTGGAAGATCAATTTTTATGTAATGTCATAAATTTGGCTTGGGACCAAAAAGAAACTATGTTCTCTTGAGAGCCAATTTCACAACACATAATCAAATTCCCTAATTGGCTAAACCAATGGAAATGTCTTATTATATATGAAGAAAATGAATATTTTGATTAGAGATGTATCTATTGGAAATATATGATAGGCTAAGTTACTAAGAGGGGAGGGGTGAATTAGTAACTTTTAAAACTTGATCTTTGTTTACTCATTAATCCTTCATGAATATTCTAATCTAATTGCATGCATGAAAAATTTATCTGTTAAAGCTTATAATGATCACTTTTGATGATCTACCCTGTTAGGAGCAATAAGGACTGCTAGGTCCACCTTGCAAAAGGATTTACAAACATACAATGAAGTATGCACTCGATAAAGAGATTTACAAAAGACTGTTAAGTCTACCTTGTGAAGGATTTAACTATTCCACCTATTAGGATGATATTTGACTGCAACTTGATTTGTTGAATGAGATTCCTTTGAGTGTAATGATCACCTTGTTGTGATAGATAATCTTTATTTCTCCTTATACTATTGTATCCTTTTACTTTGCACTTTTGCACTTTTACACTTCAATGATATCCCACATATTGTACATAAATTGCATGTGATTATTACATTACATATATACCAATCCAATTTACAAATCAACAAAGTCGGCTACAATACAAGTTTCACCAAAATACACAATCGGCCCAACTACAAGTACTCAGGTTCTGAAGACAAACTTGGTGAGGTTTTGATGCTTAGCAACCATTGTCAATGTTTGGCATTGTCATGCACTTCAATATATGTAGAAGCTCAGCTCATACTAATCACTTCCAAGTAGTTTGAACTTGGTCTGCACTGGTGACTCGGTGAATACTGCAAAACTCAATATATAAACTAAGTCACTTGATTCACACTGCATGGCTTGGTCAACACTACCACTATGAGCTTGGTATAGATTGAATCACTTGGTTGACATTGCATAACTCAATCAACATTGAATTCACATCATTGAATCTGAGAACTCAGTAACCACTATAGAACTTGGTTTACACTAAGAAACTTGATAAGCCCTATGAAACTTGATTTACACTGATAATCACCAACTTGGTACAAACTACTTGGCACAAATTGAATGATGTTCCTAATACTCAATAGCAACTTTAGAACTTATTATAGCCTAAATTACTTGGTTAACATTGTTAACTATACAATAAGCTCGATAGTTGCTAGCTATCTAAATAAATGTGCATGTCACTAATAAACAAACTTGATTGAAATGTCAACAATCTCCCCCTCTGACATTAGTGACAAAAACACTTATCAATCAAAAATGAATTCTCGAAAAGTTCAAAAGCAATCTTTAGTCTTCATCTTGTGTCTTCAACTCAGTAGCATACTCTGTTTTTTACATTTTTCAAAATTGCTTTTGTAAGAGATGTTTACTTGAATAATGCTCCCCCATACATATACATTATATACATTTTCTCATCTTCTCCCCTTTTATTGCATCATTAAATATTACATATTTTCCTCTATACAATATGTTTTACTTATTATATACATCTTCTCCCCCTTTTTGACATAAATGCCAAAGGTGTATTTTACATGGTTATTCCAAAATGTGACAAGAAATCAAAATGTACCTTTACAATCAATGACAATGTCTTGTCCCAATTTTCTTGCAACACCTTGCTTGCATGCAATGCAATCTACACTTTTTCTAATAATTCTATCATGTGGTTGACAATAGAGAAATTGTTATCATGGATGAGAGTTTTAGCATGTGCAATATGTTTTTATAGTGCATCCATGTTTGGGAGAATCATGTCTTGTTTATCTACAAGTGTAGCTCTTATCCTAGCTTATTCCCTTAGCAATTATGCTTGCATATTAGTTAGAAATATGATCCTTGTATAGTGAGCAAAACTCTAGCTCGAGTCAATTGACAACTAATGTGCACTTGCCTTCAAATCTTCGTCTATCTTGAACAGTTTATCTTTAATTTCCTATGTGAAAATGGTTGTATCATAGAGTTTACCAAATAGAGAAGTCACATTGTTGGTAGAGGTTTCTAGTGAGCTAAGAATAGTAGACAAGTCTACTTAGTATATGGCAATCTTTTGTGCAATTAGCTCCAATACTTTATTTTCAAATTTCTTTTCTACTCTCTTCAACAATTTCTCTTCTCCATTCAAATCTTCATTGAATTTTAGGACTACTTCTACTAACTAAGCCAAAATAGATTGAGAAGTGTCAATCTTAGTTCTGATTGCCTCTATAAGAATGTTCTTTGCATCTTCAAGCACTTGTTGCTCTTTGTTCCTTTCTTCTCTAAGCCTTTGCTAATTGGCTTTCCTCTATAGAAGTTCTCCTATTATATGCATCTAATTAGGATCTAGAGTATAGATATCCCAATTTGGGATAACTATATCTTCATCAACATAAATGTCTTCTTCCTTTTCTTTGCCTTTGCTAGAAACTTTTGTACTTAGTTGAGGCTTGCTCTTAACTATCTTAGTACTTATTATTTGCATGCTTGGAATAGAAATAATGGTAGAAATAGAAGGATTGGTAGTAAAAGTAGAAATTACACTTATTGAAGAAACACCTTGATGCTAAGTGACCAAAATTGATGGAGGAGGACGTACTAACTACTCCATAGATGAAGTGATGGTCACTTCATTCAATGAAGTACTAATTTAAAGAGGTACAAAGATTGGTTAAGTGCTCGGATTTGTAGTTTTTGACACAACCAACTCGACAATAGCTTTCTCTAAGCTAGATGGCTTTAAAGCTTTGCTCAAAGAGTGAGGAAGTGAGGCTATAATTGCTGATGCAATCTTCTCAGGGTCAATGTCCTCAATGCTTTGAATCTCAAAGAGATTCTCCTTGATATCTTCCTATTCTTTTTCTTCATCATCTTTATTCTCATCATTGGTTTCTTCTTCATCATCTTTGTCCTCTTCCTTGTTATCTTCATCATTATCCTTGTCATGAACATGAACCACAAAATCACTCTACTTATGAAGATTGAAAATATTCTTCCATGTGTTAGTGGCATTCCTTACCACATGTTCAATGTCATTGATCAATATCAGACAAGTGTTAAACTTCAACATAAGTTTCTCTTCATTATGCTTGATGGATTCTTTCACTTCTTTATCACTGAAGCTCGACATAAGTTGCCTTAGTGTCTAATCATATATATCTTTTGCAGTTTTATTTGCATGTTCCCATCTTGGCTTGATTTTCTCCATTAATTCATTGAGAATCTGTTGTGTAATTCAGTTTGGAGAATATTTCCATTTATCTATTTTAGACATAACCATGTCTTCAACTTGCTTTTTCTCTCATCAGTTTTGATTTCATATCTTGGTGATTTAAAATTAGCCATTGATGAGGTGTATTAATGTCTCAATTTTGATATAGTTTTTATAGTTTGGACTTACTCTTTGTGCTTTGTCTAAAAACATTTCCAAAACATTTTTTTAAATATCTTGTGAACTTATTTTAGAGATAACTAGAAATTACTAAACTTATGGGTAGCATTTATGACATAAATTGCTTAATATTATACATAGAATGCAGTATTTCGTATAAATATTTCAAGCTATGTTTTAATATTTGAATAAGAGTAGGAATGTTATCTTACATATGTGTTCTAGATGTTTCTAACTTTTAGGAAATAAAGAGTGGTGCGATAAAGGAAGATGATGATGGAGACTAACAATGGCAAAGGAAGCGTTCCTATGGATAAGTTGCGCCTGTAGAGGAGTTACTATTCCAAAAAATCTAGGAAGACTTGTCTTGCTATATTTCCTATGAGCTATTATTCTATTGCTTAATCAATGTTCCATGTCATGGTTGACATTCTGACTTCTTTTCTAGAAATGTTTGTTCAAGACTTTTATGTCATGTTTTTAATAAGCATCCATATATAATGGATTCTTGGATCATCTTAGTGGATAGGAGAGAGAAAATAAACAATGCTAGTTTAAGATTCAGAAGTTACTCTTTTCTATTCTTCATGAATTATTCAATGATGTTATCAAAGAAGGATTTTAATGAGAGAGTGATTTTGGAATACCTGTTGTGTTCTTAGTTAGTTAAAGCCAACCAAGGGGGCCCACTTGGGAGGTGGAATAGATTTAGGTAGAGTAAATTCATTTCCTACAATTTCCTATTTTCAAGATACATTTACTATATTAGTCCTGCAACATTGTTACTATCAAAGTTCCTGCAGCAATTGCGAAAAATGATCATGGTGGATGTTTGAGTTGTTAACTAGTTTAGAATTTATTTTCAGAAGTTTTCTATAGTTATTTGTTATTAGTTCAAGTATGTTTATTATTTTGTCACAATAGTATAGATTCATTTCATGCATTTTACTTTCCTGCAGCATAGGTGTTAAGACTCAAAGGAACTTAGTGCACATATTATGTTGACACATTTCAAGTCCTATGTCCCTAGGTTGACAATTCAAGTGTAATTCATGTTGGAATAGGTAGTCTTTAGGATAGATATAGTATCCTGGAGGGAGAAAATGGAGTGATTATCTTTATCTATTATAAAATCCTTACATTTTTGGCGTCGTTGCTAGGGATGGTGTCAAACTAGGAACCTTTATGAGTTCTTTATTTTCAGATTAGTTTGTTAGCTAAAAACTGCAAAGTTTTGGGCTTGATTAACAAGTCACCAATTCAATTGCATGCATTGAAGAGGAAGACAACGAGATGAATATGGAAGATTTCTTCCACAAGAGTTTGTTAATTTGAACGAAGAAATTGAAGAAGAAGTTGAGTTTCCTTTTGAGGATGCAAGCCCTATTTTTCCTACAGAATCTTCCTATAGAACAGAATCTTTGGATACAAGTGGTCTTCAACCTTTTTCTAAAATTTTGGCTAGCTTTTTTGATAGTGCTACTCAAAATCCACCTATTGTTAATAATACAATACCCAATGTTCCTTTTTAGCAACAACCTCATAATCAAATACCTCCAGTAATGGCACAACCTATTTTTCCATTTCCTCTCCCAAGCCTCATAACCAATACTAATCTCAAGAATATACCTGCAACTCCTCTTCCAAAGTTCTATGGCCTTACAACTGAAGATCCTGATACTTTCTTGTTTGATTTTGACATACTCTATTGTAGCTTTGACTATAACATTGATGCCCATAAGCTCAAGTTATTTCCAGCAACACTGAAAGAATCAGCTTTATGATGGTTCATGGGTGTAGGAACCAATGCAGCAGGTACCTGGGATGAAATGCAAACTCTATTTCTGGAGAAATACAAAGAGTATTGTAAGGAAAATGATTCAAGAGGAGATGAAATCTTTAGAATATCAAAGGGAGGATGAAACATTGGAAGACTATGTTTCACATTTCTTGTGTACACTGTAAAAGAACCCCTAGCATGTATTGGAAGAGGATTCATAGAAACTAGTCTTCTTGAGAGGGGTGAATGATAATTGTCTAGAAGCACTAGACCTGATGGCTGGTGGTGATGTATATCAATCTTCTTGAGATGACCTCAAGAAAATTTGTGTTAACTACTCAAGGTCAACTATGAAGAAAGGTAGAGGACACCAGTCCATAGTCGCTAAAGGAATCAGTTAGGGTATTTTAAAGATTAAGATATCTAATCCACTCTCATATTTCAAGTAGGACATCATTAATGATGTCACGACACATCTCAACACAATGATTACAAAGAAGAAGCATGTAGAGGTTGATGTACAAATAGCTGAAAACTGTCGACACTACTAGAAGCAAAAGAAAGATTATCAGTGCAAATTGGTTGTTAGCATGGAGAACCAACATCTTCCAACTAAGTAAATCAAGATAGAAGGAAAGGATGAGAAAGTATTCTTCATTGCTTAGCATTGGCCATGGGCCTCACATCAAGGTATGCCTCAACACCCTTTACAAAATTCAAATCTATATGGTAACCAATGGTAAAATCATAGAACCCAAGGTCCTCCACAATATAGCCAACCTATTTGGAATAATGCTTGGCAAAATAATCACAACAGCCTCAATGGGCTCAGAATTCCCAACCTTCTTGGTTAAACCAGAAACAACCAGTGGTCTAACTAGCAAAGTAATCAATGGTAGAATCAGTAGAACCAATGGAAACCACCCCAAGGAATTGGTAGTCTACAAACCAATGGAGAGGACCTCAGCAATGGCCTAACCAAAATACTAGTAATCCACAATTACCACATCCAATCCAACAACCTACACTAATGCCACCACCTGCAAGTTCTGGACCTCAAAAGTAGACTCAGTTTCCTACACAACCTCAACCAAATCCAAATAACCAATAACCACAACAACTCATGTATTCTATTGATGCTCAACAATACCCTTCTTATGCTCTAAATGTTGCCAATATACATTTGAGATTTGGTACAACCCTACTAGTGCCTAAATAGCCTCTCATAACTAAAATACCAGATACTCCTATAGCATCAAAACCCACAACTTCTTAGCCACAAATGGTTGACCCAACCAATGCAACTAGCTCAGCTCAAACTAAAATAGTAGTTGAACCTCCTTTTTCACAAAAGTTCATACAAAGTAAACCTACACAAATAGAGGAACAATCATTTGACATCATTGATCAGCTAAAGAACATGCATATTCAAATTCCTTTATTCCAAGCCATTAAAGATGTTCCTATTTATGGAAAAGCCATTAAAGAAGCCTATCTAAAAAAGCCTAGGAAAAAGAAAAATGACCCAACTATAGTCCATGTTGTTGGACAATTGGCTGACATTATGTTAGGAAAATTGATTGTTCCTAAATACTATTATCCAAGAAGTCTAGTTGTGAATGTTATTATAAATGGTCAGTCTATTAAAAATGCTTTTATTGATCTTGGTGCTACTATAAATATTATGACTAAGGATACTATGAAAATTTTGAATATAGAAGGGTTAAGAGCTACCGCAATAATTCTATAGCTTGTAGATGGTTTTATTGTCACTCCTAATGGGATGATAGAAGACATAGTAGTAACCCTAGAATCCCTAGAGTATCTTGCAGATTTCATGATTCTATCCCCAAAAGTCAATTTATCTAATTACCCTATCATTTTAGGATGACCATGGTTAGCTACAATTGATGCAAATATAAATTGTAGGTTAGGGAGTATGACCATATCAGATGGACAAGCAACAAAGAAATTTGATCTGTATCCTCCAGCACAACCACAACCAAATTTAAGTACATCCATATGGCCAAATTTAGAGGATGGAGTAAAAGATTTAAACTCTATAGCACAGCTTATGATGTTACATAGAGAGTCTTTTCTAAAGCTACAGGATGAGGATTTAGTAATTCAAGATATTCTTAATAATACTTGTGTGGTAGAAAAAGATGTATCTAGCAGTTTTGTGTTGGAACTAACTACATATGAGCAATTTATTGAGAATTGCTTTTTCCCTAAGGAACCAGACATTATCCATCAACTTTTACCATGTGAACTAGATACAAGTCCAATCTCTAAAGCTACTATAGTTGATCTCACAACTACTACTGAGCTGTCAAAAGATCATAATCTCCATGTCAATCACAAACTACCTCCCAAACAGATGAAATAGTTAATAGAGCTTCTTCAAAAACATGAAAAGGCTTTTGCATTGGATTATGGGGATATGAAAGGGTTAAGTCCTACATTATGCACTCATAGAATATATATCAATGAAGGGTGCCTGCCACTTTGTCAACCCTAGAGGAGGATTAATCCAACACTCAGAGAAATAGTTAAAATTGAACTACAAAAGTTGCCTGATGCTGGTTTTATATACCCTATATCTGATAGTAGATGGGTTTCACCTCTGGTCATAGCACCTAAAAAGGGAGGAAAATGGTAGATTTGTGTAGATTATAGAGAATTCAATAAGGAAATCAAGAAGGATCACTTTCCTTTACCCTTCATTGATCAAGTTATGGACACTCTAGCAGGTAAGAAATATTTTTCTTTCCTAGATGGGTATAGTGGTTATAATCAAATAAGTATAGCTCCTAAAGATCAAAATAAAACCATATTTACATGCCCATGGGGTACTTTTGCAAATTTTGTCTTGCCATTTGGCTTGTGTAATGCCCCTGCGACATTTCAAATAGCTGTAATCAACTTTATTGCTGATATATTGCATGACTGTATGGAAATATACATGGATGATTTCACAGAATTTGGAGTCACCTTTGAGGATGCCTTGATGAATCTTGAAAAGCTTCTTGTCTAGTGCAAAGAACATAATCTATCACTCAATAGTGAGAAATGTTTCATTCTCATGTAGGAAGGAGTGGTGTTTGGTCATTTTATATCAGTTGTAGGAATACAAGTGGATCCAGCTAAAATAGAGGTAATTATGAAATTTCCCATACCTACAAAACTAAAGGATGTAAGATCTTTATTAGGTCATGCTAGCCATTGTAGGTGTTTCATCAAAGACTTTAGTAAAATAGTTAGTCCCTTGTATACATTGTTGACTAAAGAAGTTGAATTCAATTGGACACCCACATGTCATGAAGCCTTCCTACAGCTTAAGAAACTCCTCACTACGGCACCAATTTTAAAGGGACCTAATTGGTCAATTCCATTTCATATCCATATTGATGCATCAGACTATGTTGTAGGTGTTGTAATAGGACAAAAGCATACTAATCTTGAAAATGTCATCTACTGTATTAGTAAAAGTCTTCATGGTCCTGAACTAAATTGCATAGTAACTAAAAAACAACTTTTAGTTGTAGTCTATGCATTGAACAAATTCAAACATTATGCAACTGGATATCCTATTTTTGTTCATACTGACCACTCAGCTATAAGGTACATAATGAACAAACATGCCATAATGGATAGAATAGCAAGATGGCTCTTGTTGTTTTTTATTAGATAAATAGGTTTTACAGGGATCCTAAAACCCAAAAGTTAAAACATATTAGGCTGATAATAAGCATGAAAGCCCAGCCAAAAAAGTATAAGTTCAGAGGCTAATAATAAGCATAAAGCCCAGCCAAAAAGTAGAGTTCTGAGAAAAGACCAAGGAAAAAGACAAGTAATACCACGGCCTTCTAGAACAAGAATTAGTATGCAAAGAACATTAACAAATAAAGTAAACATTCACAAACCCAAAAACTAAATTCACATATATGCTTAGACAAAGAAAGAAAACAAGAAGTGCAAACCTCACAAGAGAAAACACTCCATGCTTTCTTGATTCTGTAGATGTGTCCTTTTGCTGTGGATGTATGCTCAAGATGCTCAAAAGCTGCTTTAATGGAGATGGGTAATGGCAAATTGGTAGCTTTGTGAGCTCTCAATTTGGCATTATAAGGGTATGGTTGATGGCTTTGGTTCTCAAAATGGCATGGTAACTTTAGCTCAAATATTGTTGATGAAATGGCTTGGGATGGGATTCAATTTATAGGCTAAGGGGTAGAGGGATGGAGGGCTTAGATGCAAGGATGGATGAAGGCTTAAGGAGGGCTAGGATGCACTCAAAGGAGAGCACATGGATTGTGCTTGTTTAGCACCAATGGGAAGGTGACACTTGTCACAAGGAGGATGAGTGTGAGAGGGTAGGGTAAAGGGTTGGTTAAAGGCATGATGAGTGGGGTTGAGTATGTAAGAGGGATGTAAGAGGAATGAGTGTGGAAGAGGGAAGAGTGTGGAAGATGGGTGTAAGAGTCATGAGTGGGCTTCTAAGAGTCTTTATGTTTTGTAAGAGCACTCATGACTTAGTGGTTGGGTTTTTTGAGGGGAGACTTTGGTTTGGATTAGGAAAGTCTTAAACTTGTTTAAGGAATGTGACAACATTAGGGGATGGATTAGGCTTGGGTTTAGGATTAGATTAGGGATGTTAGAGATGTGCAAGTGGATGGCATTAATGAGGGTGGGTGA
Organism: Cupressus sempervirens; assembly: GCA_028749045.1. NCBI lineage: Eukaryota > Viridiplantae > Streptophyta > Pinopsida > Cupressales > Cupressaceae > Cupressus > Cupressus sempervirens. The sequence continues at coordinate 168,697,666 of CM053793.1, read as the reverse complement.
GTTAGTGGCTAAGCTTGGTTAGTATGGGTGGATGGGGTGGATTAGGCTAAATGGAGGATTAGAGATAGGTTAGGGGTTTTTGAATTTGAGGATTTTATTTATCAAATAGATTTATTTAATAAATGGGGATTTTTGGAATTAGATAGGAGAAAAGGATTTAATTGATAAATAATAGATTATTTGATTTATCAATTAGGACTATAGATGATTAATTAAATTAATCAACTAGGGATGGCAAAGGATTAATTAAATAAGAATTTAATTAATGATGCCTTTAGAGATGGCTAAATTAGATTACCAAAGTAGTGTAATCAAATTTAGGTGTCTACAGGCCTAAAGCTAGAACAAAATCCAAAAGACAAAGAAAAACAAAAGAACAGGTGAGAGTTATTCCTCACTCTTTCACTCCAGCTCTTGCATAACCTGAGCAGCCTCGAAGCCCAGTTGATTCTCCTCTGCTTCTAGCTGTTGCACCCTTTGGTCCCCCTAGTCTTGATCAGGAGTGGTGTTGTCCTTTGTAGAGTCATCCTCCATTCTAGCTTCATCCCTATCTTTTCCTTCCTCATCATCCTGCATTTCTGTGTCTTTGACTCAGCCCATAAGAGAGATGATGTTTTTGTTAATGGAGCTTAACAAAGAGAACATTTGATTCACAAGGTTGTGATTGTAGTTGTCCAGGTTATGTATCCTTCTTTCTACTAGACTAAGCATGTCAACCAAATCTATCCTCCTATTAGCATCCATCCCATTCCTTGTTGCCTCAATATGTCTCACCTGATCTTTGACCTCCTCCAACTCATGGAAAAGCTATTTGATTTATCTAAAATTGTCAATCATACTATTACGAGCATTATTCAAGAGGTTCATCCCTATCTCCCTGGCTCTATCTGAAATAACCACTATCACTGTGTCAATGATTTCTTCCAGCCACTATTCCTCTTGATTATCCATGAGGATTTAGGGATTCATGGCCTCCCTAAAGATGCCCATCTTTGAAATCTTGACATTAAAGTTTATCCAAGCTTTCCTCCTCTCATTGACCTGCACTTCCCCTTCTGCATACCCTAAATTCTCCTCTTTCTTCTCCTCAGGTTGGGCTTGGAGGTGGATAGGAGATAGGGGCAGCACAGAAACCTCCTCAAACTGAGAGCGCACATCCTCCAAACTCTCCCTCTTGCATTTCTTCCTTCCACTTTCATCCTCAATTTCCTCCTGCGTCTCCTTAACCACCTCCTCAAACTCTGGCTCCTCCTCATCATCGATGTCTCCCTCCTCATCCTTCTCAAGAGGCTTCTACCCAAGATCCCTAGGGCTTTTTTTGCTAAGGGTTATGGGGGAGGGAAATTTTTTAGCTTGGTGAGTCGCTAATTTCCCAAAAGAAGAGATCCCTCCTTCCTCAGAGTTGAGGCTCTGAATTTCATCTAAGTTAGAGGAGTAACTAGAACTACTAGACTCCACATTCTCTACCTAAGGCAAAGTGATTCTTATAGTATGAGCCTTGAAGTGCTCATGGATAAGCAGCAGCAGCCCCTCGTGTAGAGCCGAGTTTGCGGTGGGCTTATGTTTGAAGCTGTCAACCACCTTGCTCATAGAGGTTAACAGATAATTTGGAAAGGAAATATTAGAATTATGCTAGAGATGATTCAATATAACAAAGTGGTGGGTTCAAGCTCTATCAAACCTAGGGTCCAACATGATGTACTCGATAACAGCTCTCAGAACATACCTCCACTCCTTCTTTATGGAGTCGGGGACATAGTAGGTGTGAATCTTTCTCAGTGCCTTCAGTTCCTTCTCACTCTCCATAAAGTCCCTAACCGCATTGGTCGAGAGCTTCTTATCCTTGAAGAATTTAAAACCCCCAATAGGGATTTTCGTGACAGTCGCAATCACCTCCTCTATTATCCAGAAGTAGACCCCATTCAACTTCACCCTGCCATCCTTCCAAGACTCCACCATACTTTTGGTCACCTCCTAATCGAAACCATGTAGCTTCATGATATAATTGGTAACTCCACCCTCTTCTAGCTTTTCCCACACTTTCTCCCTACTTCTCCATTTCTCAAAATCTACCACCGGCTCCTTTTTGCACCTTTCGCCTACCATTTCTACACACTGCACGCCCTCTTTACTCATGTGCTCCTCACTCTGTGACTAACAGGGACATCTGAGAGTAAGCAATAAATAGAGAAAAATAGCCTTGTTATTGCTCCAAAAGTGAGTGCAAAAAATGATCCACAAAGCATGTCAATTAATTAATAATGAATCACTATAGTTACAATTTCCCATGCTTCCATTTTGAAAAGTACCCTTATTACTTAAAACCTTCATAATCATCATTATAGCTTGATTTTCTCCTTACTTCCTTGGATCTTGTCCAAGTTGATCAAACTTTTAACGTCCGCTGACAAACAAAATCTAGGATGCCAAGTCATTTTTTGTTCTGTGCCAACCCCAATGTTCGCAAACCTGTCGGCAATCGGGTTTGCTTCTTAAAAAATATGCATGACGTGGATCCTATTAAATTTGGAAAGGGTCTCACAAGTCTCATCAATTAGATTTGCAATCATCCATGATGGATGTGAGTTGCCAATGATGCACTTTATAATGTTATTTGAATCTTGTTCGAGCCATAAATTGGTAACACCAATTTTAAAAGCCAATTTTACAACATTGCACGCGGCGTTCGCTTCCACAAAATGATTGGTTTGGAATCCCAGCGAGAGAGAAAAATTTGCAATAATATCTCCATTTTAATTCCTTATCACACCTCCACTACCCAAGGAGCTAGGGTTGCCCTTGGAGGCTCCGTCAAAGTTGGCTTTGTCCTAGCCTTCGGGGGGGAGGAGCCACTTGGCTTCTTGTCTTTTCCTCAATCTATCTTTTACCTTCTCCTTTATCCTACCTCCTATCACAAATCCTCCCCCCTTCCCACAAAAAAGTTTTCCTTTATGTTACTAAAAATATTTCTCCCAACAACTAAAGTCGGATCCTCCCTATCTCTAAAAATTTGATTGTTTCTCTCCTTCCATATGCTCCAACAAAAATGGGGCAGGATCCAGGAGCTAATTTCCTGCAAGACAGTCCCATTGAACAAGCCATGCCATTGATAGAAAAAGTCTAGAAGGTTAGAAGGAAAGCACCAGTTGTGGCCTAAGTCCTGGGTGAGGAAGCCCCAAACTGTCCTGGAGAAAGAACAATGAATGACCATATGGTTGCCTATCTCTGACTCTTCTTTACACAAAACACATCTTTTGGGCATGATGTGACCTATTTTGATGAGATTTTCCTGGGTTAGAGTTTTTTCCTAAAGAGCCAACCAAAAAAACATGTTGACTTTTGGCATGAGGCCAGGGATCCAAGCCCTCAACTAAGGGGGAGACTCTTTTAAGCTCCATAAAGTAGAGTACCCAGAGGCAACCGAATAGCACCCATTAGCATTATCCCTCCAAACCAGTTCATCCTTATTGTTGCTAAGGGACAAGGAATTAAGCATGATCATGATTGGTTTGAGGTCATCTGAGATAATGGAAAGGTCCCTCCAACCCTGTTCAGTCCTGTAATTGTTGACTTTGTGCCCATAAAGGTTGATGCAATCATTAGCCCAAAATCCATAGCTAGGGTTGTTCATAAGGGGGGCCTGAGAAAGCCAACTATTAGATCATAACAGAATATCCTCTCCATTACCCAACTTCCAAGAGAATTTTGAGTTAGCCAAGTCCCTAGCTTTTAAGAAACCATTCCAAACAACAGAACCTGTTGGGATATCCTCACTGAAGAGGGTGAACTGAATAGAGGGCCTCTTTATATACTTATTTACTATAGTGTCTCTCCATCCCCCTGTGCTACTAAAGATACACCAGATTTGCTTTGCCAGGAGGGCCTTATTGAGGTGAATGAGCTTCTTGATTCCCAGACCTCCATTCTTCTTGGGGAGGCAAACTTTGTCCCATGCAACAAGGGGGTACCTTTTATTCCTTTCAGCTCCTTCCCACAAAAAATCCCTCTAGATTTTCTCCATCATCTCAGCATATTTCACTGGTATGGTAAAAAGGCTCAGAGCATATATCGGCAAGTTTTGAAGGATGGATTTAACTAGTTGACATTTTCTAGCTTGGCTTAGAATGGCTCCTTTCTAGCCTACCAGTTTCTTACTGAACCTTTCTATGATACCATTTCAAAAGGAATCTAAAGGAGTCATTCCCAAGGGGAGACCAAGGTAGGTAGAAGGAAGCTTCCCCACCTGACATCCCAAGATTTTGGATATTCTCTTTTGTCTTTCCTCTGGAGTATTGATAAAGAAAATAGAACTTTTGTCCCAAATGATGAACTACCCTAAACCTCTAGAATAGGTGTCCAAAGTGTCTTTCATAGCCTTTTCCTCTTTGACTGAGGCCTCTCCACCCATAATAGTATCATCAACAAATTGCTAATGTGTAAAGGGGGTGCATTTGGAAGAAGGTTTAAAACCTTTGATCCTCCCTTCTTTCTTTTTCTTCTCCATGAGTCTGCCAATGCATTTCATTGGGATAATAAAGAGAATAGGTGATAGAGGATCCCCTTGACGTAGGCCTCTGGTAGGTTTGAAGAAATCAGAGGGGGATCCATTAACTAAAATAGCTAGAGAGGGAGTGGTGACCAACTAGGAGATTAGCTTACACGATTTGACATCAAAGCCAAAAGCCTTCAACACCAAATCCAAAAAAGACCAATCCACCTGATCGTAAGCTTTAGACATGTCTAGTTTGAGTAACATCCCTTCTCTCTTTCCAGCTTCCATAGAGTGAATCACTTCATGCACAATAATAATCGAATCTAAAATCTATCTGCCCAAAACAAAACCAGATTGTTGCTGAGAGATAATTAGGGGGAGAAGCTTAAGCAGCCTTGAAGTGAGCACCTTCGAGATGATTTTATAAAAGGAGCTACATAAATTGATGGGTCTGAACTTATCCAAAGTGTCAGCTCCTAGCACTTTGGGAATAAGAACTAAGAATGTAGAGTTTATTTCCTTCAAAATACTTTTGGCTCCAAATAATTCCTGAACCACCTTCACAACATCTTTCATAATGATAGGCCAGTACATTTGGAAAAAGAAGGTGGGAAAACCATCAGGGCTAGGTGATTTATCCACTGGAAGAGAAAAAAGAGTGTCTCTTACTTCAGAATCAGAAGGAATGGCCCAGAGCAGATTATTATGGTGTGGTTGGAGGATCTGAGGAATACAAGAAACAATATCATCCTGGTCCACTTTAGAGAGCAAAGGATCCCAAGACAGAAGGGAGGAGAAAAAAGAAATAGCTTCATTTGATATATCTTCTTCCTTTGTTAGCACACACTGGTCTTTCTTCAAGCCAAAAATCCTGTTATTTGCTCTATGTTTAAGAGTAGTTAAATGGAAGAACTTTGTATTTTGGTCTCCTTCCTTGAGCCAGTTGATTATAGATCTTTTCCTCCAGAAATTTTCCTCTTTTCTCATGATGTCATTTAAATTAGATAGGATGGATAGCTCTTCTTCCCTATTTGAGGAATCATACCCATTTTCCTGAATGGAGGCTTGGATAGAAGAAAGATTTTTAGAGAGATCCTCTTTAAGAGAGAATATGTGACCAAAATTTGACTTATTCTAAGCTTTAACCATCCTTTTAACATTACTGAGTTTTCTAGCAACCCTGAACATTACAGTGCCTTCCACTTCTATACTCCACCAGACCTTAATTCTTTCTAAAAGGTCAGGGTGGGAAGTCCACATTTTCTCAAAATAGAAGGGAGGAGGTCTAAAGGGATCAGAAGGAACAATTGAGAGGGAGATAGGGGAGTGGTCAGACCCAACTCTAGGAAGAAGAGCTAACTTGCAAGAGGAAGATTGCAGCCAATCAGGAGAAATGAGACCTCTATCCAGTCTAATTTGAATACAATCCTTGCCTATATGTTTATTGGACCAAGTGAAGTCACTTCCCATTAGGTCTAGATCTAGAAAAGCCAATCCATTGATGAAGTTAGAAAGGTCATGCTTGCTATCTCAATCCTGAGGCAGACCACCCTTCTTCTCCTTGTCCAAAAGATGGCTCTTGTTGTTGTAGGAGTTTGATATTACCATTATTGATAAGACAAGCAAGTCCAACATAGTTGTTGATTATTTGTCTAGATTGCACATTATTAATGAAGATTCAACTCCAATTGAATATACCTTTCCAGATGAGCACTTGTTCCACATAGCAACTCATACACCATGGTATGCAGACATAGAAAATTATATGGCTATTGTTGGCTCCTAATTTAACAGAGTTTGAATAACCAGGTATGCAAGGCAATATTGCATCTATGGGCAGCTACCTCCAATAATGAACACAATTCACCAAGAACCCAGGCCAACTATAAGGCTACACTCCTTCTACACTTTAGGCTCTGCAAAACCTAGGCAGGTGAACTTCTAAGGATCCAATTATGTGACCAGTGCAATGAGCATAATTAAAATCCAAAATAATAGATAAAACCCCTAATTCTTATATACTTAACCAATAAATCACAAGCATGAAATAGCTAAGAACATAACTCATGAAAATGGCAAGCTAAGTGTGGGTTGAACTTTGAATAACTTTCAACATAAAAAGGAAAAGATGATTAATATGTTGATATCAGCAAGACCCAGGTATGAGCAACAAAACCTAATGATCCTATCTTTGATTAGTGTCTTATTTATTGGGCAATTGAATGAATTACAACCATACATCTTCTGGAAATCTCAGACATGTTGCTACATCAAGATCCCTGATCTATCTTTCTCCTTGTGAACAAACATCTGCTTTAGATTTGAATCCCATACTTAAATTATCCCATCATGAAATTTGCAAACTATGTGATAAATATCAAGCAATTACATGGCTCTTTGTTCCACCAGCAAGACATTTTAACCACATACAATTCTAAGCCAATTGCAACCTAATTTATGCTCTTTGTTCATAGACTAGAAAAGATTGCAAATCCATGACTAGGAGACAAGATTCAAACTAAATTTAAATCCCTTTGCTACTCTTTATTTATTTTCCTTGAAACCAAATACATGAAAGATGTACAAAAATGACTCAAAAATCACTTAACAGACAAGAACTATCTGCATAAAATATTATTTTTTGTTCAATACAAGAGAGAATGTTGGGTGTGTGGCTTTCACAACCTGAGCAGAAGTCCTAGAACTAGAAAATGAAAACCAACCAATAACCTTTTTCAGAGAAGAAGAAAGAATATATATGAACAGAGCAATTCCTGGATTGAATTTGCAATTGACATCTGTCCACATGAAATTTCCTCTCTTTTCCATGAAAAGACTCTCTCTAATCTCTCTCCTCAACTGCCAGAATCAAATCCTCATCATTTGATTTTCAAAAGCAAGAAATATTCGAGAAATCTGATTCAACACCATAACTGATTTTGATGCAAAATTTTAATCAAATTGAAGCCAAAACATCACAAACTCAAAAACATAATTTATATAAGACTTTTTGAGCATGTTTTAAATGTTTTGTCACTGAATTCTGCAACAGGATAATCAAAACACTCCCCAAAACACACAAATCAATCTAACAGACAAAACCTCTTGTAGCATGAACCAATGGCATTCTATGCAAAAATGAACTTCATATTCGGATAGTTCATCTCATCCTAGTTCTAACGGTATATCGAACTGCATATTTCCCCTACAAAAAACTCCCTGAAAGTCGATTTGAAAATATGCCCCCTGCTATAAGTGTCTGGTCTGCATCCTTAAATTTTTCAAAATTTTAAAATTTTCCTAAAGTCTACACTTTAGAAAATAACCTTTTGAAAATGAAAACTTCTGATCGTGCATCCATTTTTTAAAAATAAAACATTTTAAAATAACAATTTAAAATACTTTATTTTCATCTCCAATGTACCAACTCCAATGTACCAACCCAGAACTAGGAAGAGATGAACTATCTGAATATGAAGTTGATTTTTTCACAGAATGCCATTGGTTCATGCTACAGGAGGTTTTGTCTGTCAGATTGATTTGTGTGTTTTGGGGAGTGTTTTGATTATCCAATTGCAGAATTCAGTGACAAAACATTTAAAACATGCTCAAAAGGTCTTATATGCAGTATGTTTTTGAGTCTGTGATGTTTTGGCTTCAATTTGATTAAAATTTTGCATCCAAATCAATTATGGTGTTGAATCAGATATCTCAGATATTTCTTGCTTTTGAAATCAAATGATGGGGATTTGATTCTGGCAATTGAGGAGAGAGATTAGAGAGAGCCTTTTCATGGCAAAGAGAGGGAATTTCATGTGGATAGATGTCAATTGAAAATTCAATCTGGGAATTGCCCTTTTCATATATATTCTTTCTTCTTCTCTGAAAAAGTTTTTTGATTGGTTTTCATTTTCCAGTTCTAGGAGCTCTACTCAGGCTGTGAAAGCCACACACCCAACATTCTCTCTTGTATTGAACAACAATTTATGTTTTATATAGATACTTCTTGTCTGTTAAGTGATTTTTGAGTCATTTTTGTACATCTTTCATGTATTTGGTTTCAAGGAAAACAAATAAAGAGCAGCAAAGGGATTTAAATTCAGTTTGAATCTTGTCTCCTGGTCATGGATTTGTAATCTTTTCTAGTCTATGAACAAAGAGCATAAATTAGGTTGCAATTGGCTTAGAATTGTATGTGGTTAAAATGCCTTGCTAGTGGAACAAAGAGCCATGTAATTGCTTGATGTTTATCACAGCGTTTGAAGATTTCATGATGGGATAATTTAAGTATGGGATTCAAATTTGAAGTAGATGTCTATTCACAAGGTGAAAGATAGATCAAGGGTCTTGATGTAGCAATATGTCTAAGATTTCTAAAAGATGTATGGTTGTAATTCATTCAATTGCCCAATAAATAAGGCACTGATAAGAGATAGGATCATTAGGTTTTGTTGCTCATACCTGGGTCTTGCTAACATCAACATATTAATCATCTTTTCCCTTTTATGTTGAAATCTATTTAAAGTTTAACCTGCACTTAGCTTGCCATTTTCATGAGTTATGTTCTTAGCTATTTCATGCTTGTGATTTCTTGGTTAAGTATAGAAGAATTAGGGGTTTTATCTATTATTTTGGATTCTAATTATGCTCATTGCACTGGTCACATAACTGGATCCTTAGAGGTTCACCCACCTAGGTTTTGTAGAGCCTGAAGTGTAGAAGGAGTGTAGCCTTATAGTTGGCTTGGGTTCTTGGTCAATTGTTTTCATTATTGGAGGTAGATGCCCATAGATGCAACATTGCCTTGAATACCTGGTTATTCAAACTTTGTTAAATTAGGATCCAACAAAATGGCAACTCTACTAGGGAAGTGCATACAAAAAGAACTAAAATCTCTAGCATGAAATAGATTAGATATAGAAAATCTGTAGTAAGAGGTGTTTCTTATTCCCTTGTTGAAGTTTCATGTTCCCCAGTTATGCCTTATTCATTGACAGTAGAGGTTTGACTGAATTGAATAATTTGTAATATCAAAGTCACTTGAAGTTTTGATACGTTACTGTCAGAATTCAAAATCAATGTCAATTTCTTTCACTTTGTCAAGAGTGTTAAATCCCATGTTGTTGAGTACAATTTGCAAATACTATTTGTAAATTCTGAACCAGCTTGTTATGTCTTGCAAGTTTGGTAAATCTTTTCTCACTAAGTGAGTGGTGACTCAAAGTTATATCTCTGCACTAGTGCTTCATGAATGTGAAGGTATTATGAAGGAAACAATAGTGGAAAGCAGATTTGAAGAATTCATTTCAAGTTCTTGACAGTGGGTGAAAGAATTAGATGAGATGTAGTGCAAGTGTTAATAAATCTACATAAGATTTTGAATCTATTGTTATTTGCAGCATTGAAGTAGTTGCAAGCATCTGTATCAAAAGGTATTCTCCACTTTCATGTGTTTTCATTTAAATGAAAGTAAGATTTACAAAAGTTTCTTCGTAAAGTGGATTTTCTAGCACTAATTAGGGGAATGGTTTAATATAGTTCAACATTCTTTGTGAGATGTAGATCCATAAAATGTTTCCATATGTTGAAGTGTGTTTGAAGTTAAAATTCGTAGAGGATATTTCCAGATCTGTTGCAAGTTGTGAATGAAAGTATTTATTGGTGAATGAGTTTTGAGTTTGAAGAATGTCAAATTTATTTTTATCAAGTATGCGGCTGGTTAGTGAGAATTATAGATATGTTTCTACCAAGAGATACATGTCATTAAATTTCAATGGCATTGATGGTTTCCTGAATACTATGCCCTATGATCTCAGAAAGTATTTACCTAAGTTTAATGGGAACCATGAAAATTCAGCCATTCATCATGTTTAGTTGTTTAGCGACTTGGTTGGTGATTTTGAAATTGCTCATGAAGATGTTTAGATGAAGTTGTTTGTTCAAACTTTAGAAGATGATGCTAGGGATTGGTTTTCCTTTCTGCTGGCATGCTCAATTTCATCTTGGGATGAATTATTTTCAGCCTTCATGAAGCAGTTCGGGGAAAGAGTAAGCATCTCTAATTATTTTGATAGGTTTTTGAAAATTCAAATTAGGAATGGTGAGTTAGTTCCTAATTTTAATATTAGATTTGCAAAAATCTTGAATGAGATTCCTGAAAGTTATAAGCCAGATGATGAAGTGTGTCTAGTTGTTTATCTTGATGCATTTGATAAAAAGATCAATTACCTATTAAGAGATAAGGAACCTAAGACTTTGCATCAAGAATTCATGATGACAATAGAGATTGAAAACAATATGAACTATGGCTTAACTAGGAGTCACTTCTTTAGGAATGTTTTCCGACAAGATGAGGTACAAAGCACAAGTCAATGTCATAAGGAGTGTTTCATTTTAGATCAGCAAATAAGTACCCCTGCTGTTGTAAGTAATCTCATTGAAAGTTTAGAAGTAAAAACATGTGTAGATGAAAACTCTCTATTGCAAAGAGAATCTAATCCTTTTATTGATAAAAATAGTGCATATGTTGGTAATATTATAGAAGTAGAAGATAAAGTTAGTTCACTTGATGAGTTATAAATGCAAGATTCAAATTCAGTCATTCATTCTCCCATTGGTGATTTGTATTATGTTGAAAAAATAACGAATCAGGAAGAGGAAAGGTATTCATCTTAGTATGAGGATGAAGAAGATGGAAGTGATGTATCAAGTGATGAAGTTGAATTTTTTGATCTGACATATTATGAAGAAGCATCATGTGAAGACAATGATGAGAATTGTTGTTCGAGTCAAGAAGAGGACAATGCTAGTATATGTTTGTCTTCATGTGAATCAGATGCAAATTGGGAAGAAGAAAGCAATGACAGAAGTAAGTATTCTTACATGAATGAAGGTATGAGTTCTATTCCTAAATCTAAAAGTGAAGTTCCATTTCAAAATTATGCAAATCATCTTGAGGTTGAAAGTTGTGAAGAAGAGTTGTCTACACAATATGAGGATAAAAAGATTATTTATAAAGATGAATTGATTAGTTGTGTAGACGAATGTCTTGAGGATACATGCAGGGATAATTAGTAGACAAATAATTCTAAGGTTAATGCATCAGCACCTATTGGTAAGATAAATGATAATTGGTTTGCAAGACATTTGAATCACCTTAATGGAGACAATGCAAGTAATATTGATTCATACTCTACATGCTTCGTTGATGGATTTGATGGTGTGTCCTCTTGTGATGATTCTGATTTTTCTTCTTCATATGCTAAAAGTGTCCATGAACATGATGTTAGAAATGGTTTTAAAGTTTTCACTAATCCATTATATGGTGAGGAGTTTGATGTTGATCAACACATCACTTGTCATAATGTCTACAAAGGCACTTTGCATGGAGTTATCAACCCATTGTTTGAAGAAGACATGGAAGGTTCAGGTTTGGTTGAGAATGAGTTTAATGATGATACATTGTCTTATTGTTGTAAGAGGTCAAATTGTTCTTCTTTCGAGTATGACAGTGATTATGATGATGATGTTGCATCTCATAATATGGTTGACAAGGTGTTTGATGAAGGTGTTATTGAAAATCAGCACGCACCTTGTAATGAATTTTATGATGAATATTCTAATGTGATGACTAATCCACTTGCTGATTTTAGAGAATCATTTGGAGATCCCAGATTAGTTTCAGATTTTGACATTGATGATATATGTGAGTACAAATCAGAGTGTTCATTTGAGTACAATCTGGCTATGCATAAGGATACACATTTTCAAAGTATATGTGATCACTTTCCCCAAGTTAAATATGATGCCTTCATATTCGAGACTGATAGTATGCATGATTCATTTAATAAAGAAGAGTTTCAGTTTCAGTCTGATATGCTTGAGCATGCTTATCAAAACTTTCATAATGAACAAGTTATAGAAAATGAAGCGAGTTTTTATATGCATTATGAAAATGAAGTTGTAGATTCAGTTTTACCAAGAGAGTTGATTCATGATGCTAATCTGATTGGTGAAATTGATAGAAGAAATATTTCCACTTTACCTCATACAAGTTTAGATGAGAATCAGGTTTTTGATAGAGGTAAAGGTTTTTGTTGAAGTTTGGTGGCCCGGGGCCATCGTGTGTACATAGTAGTAGTAGTAGTTGTTTCTTTCAATAAGTTGTTCGAGAGAAGTTTTTGTTGTCAAGTGTGTGGTTTGCTTCTCCCAAAGATCTAAAATATTGCCATGCCTACAATGGACATGTATCCCCAGATAGAGCCATTGTTGGGACTAAACATTGCATTGTCAATTTTGAGTATCATTGAGAAATTGAACCCTATAAATGCTTTTTGATGTCTCCATACCCGGCTATACCTCTGAGCTCTGTGAGGTGTTTAATGATTTTAGCACCCTGAATTCAACCTGTCCATATGTTTCATGAAGTTAAATTGACATTCTAAGTCATTTGGCGAAGTCCCATTTTGAGCTAGTGTGAAATCTGCATTTTACCCTAAGTGTCAAACAACGACAGGAGGCTATGTTTGCAAGTGAATATCTCATACCCAAAAATGCTTTATGATTTTCCACTTTTGGAGTGTCTAGTGTCCATACTTGAGATCCTATGTTTTAGATTTCAAGTCAGTTCAAATCCATTTGACTAGGTTTTGAATTCCTCAAAGTTGATAGTTTATTGTTTTCATGCTTTTGCAAAATATTCAAAATTTTGGGAAGCCATGTTTGACGTATTATAATTTTTGACCAGTTGACCAAAATGTTGATATTCCTTTTGTGTTGTTTTTTAAATGTCAGAGACTTATTATGTTTCAATTTTTAGCTTATGATGGATCTGTTTGATAAATTTTCAAACGTGATTCCAAATGGAATTTGTATCTTTTTACTGGTGTCAGCATTTGCAAATTTGTCAGGACTCCTATTCATGATGCTATATCTTGAAATCCATGATAGGTTAGGTCAAATGGATTGTACCACTATGTTTTCCTCTAAAAATACTTTAGGTGTGTCAGTTTTTACATCTTGATGGATCCATTTGCACACTTTTCTAGGTCAATTCCATTCGCAAAAAATGTTTTTTGTCAGTGTTTCCAATTTACAAATTCTGAGTAGCCCACTTTGACCGCTTTCCAAACGCGTCCTGTTATTCATCATGAGCCCAAATCATAGATCCATACTCTCCTCATGACAGAGAATGAATGCCCCAGTTTTTGTCTTCCTAAGTGTCCATTTGCCCAGTTTTCAAGGCCAATTCCGAACCCAATTTAGTGTTTTCTGACTTGTTTTCTTGCAAGCAATTCTAAGAGGTTAACTTTGACGGTCAATATATTTTGACCTTGAATTTTTCATGAGATGAGATTCGATGGGGTGCAAGTGTGCAAAACAAAGAATCAGTATGTCAGATTTTAGAGCTCAGTCAGAGGACTGGGTTAGTTTTTAAGGCTAGTAAACGGACCTCCTCGTGTAAAAGTGACAGAGGCATGTCTAATAGTGATTGTAGTGGCTTCATTGAGGAAGATGTGTCAGACCGTGAAAGGAGGTTTTCAAAGTAAAAGAAGAGACACTGGTCAGATTCAAAAATTGAAAGATCAAAAGTTCAGGTTTTCCAGAAGAAGACATAGATGTAAAGAATGTTGCAAATATTCCTATGACATTACAAATGACTACTACAATTTCTATTGATCTTGATGGTGAAATGATGGTTCCAGGATCTAAATGTAGAAGAGGTAAAAGGAGCACAACCGTTGGAATAATATTGGATAAAGTAATGTCATTAGGAGAGTTAGTGGAGGATGAAATAAAAATACTTTTCTCATCAGCTGGAAAAGATGTGAGCAATATTTGTGCAAAAGAAAATGAAATGCGAAATAGGATCAATGGGCAAAAACAAGGGTCAATCCAAAGACCAACTTTCTAAGGCAAAGGAGATTGCTAAGCATCCAAGAGTGAAGCATAAATACTCCAAGAGTGCCCAAATAACAACACTTGTTTCAAATGGAAGAATTTCTAAAGCCTTCGAAATATATAAAGAAATAAAGAAAGTAGATGCAATCCCAGAGCAAAAAGCAATTAGGCTTCTACTTGAATCTTTTGCAATGCAGAGTAAATTTACTGAAATGTTTCAATTTCTTAATGAGTACAGAGATGAACAGGACTAGTATTCTATTTGCAGTAAAGAACTATAAGCCTGAGAGTTGAGAAAAGGCGGATGGAGTTTTTTGGGGAAAGTTCAAGCAAAGATTAACGGAGATGTTCAAGACCAAAGCTAGAGTTGCTCTATTGTTTGCATAATCAAGGAGAACGACTTGGATGAAAATTTTCAAATGGAATGAAAAACATTTGATATTAATCATTGAAGCCACAAGCATATACAAAGAGAGCCCCATGTTTTTAAAGGAGGAAAACCCTTGGCAAGGAAAAAGCCAATGCAAGGAATGGTAAGAAGATCATGCCAGAAAATTAGAATAGGGCATAGTTTGAGAGGAGGAAATGGAGAAGCATGCCAAGCTCTTGAAGAAGTGGCATAGAGAAAGAGAAGCCTTTGTTACACATATTAAGGGAGGAGGCCTATGAATCAAAAACACAGAACATCCCACGCATTGAAGAGAGGGAAGTAATATGAAAATAGTGAAAGCTTTGTCAGAGGCAGAGTGAATTACATTAAAAGAAGATGCCTTTCAAAGTTCACCCATGATAGAAGACGTCAAAGACTAGGGGAGCAAAGTGTAAGAGCCCACAATAGAATAGGAAGAAGGTGAGTTTCAAAAAGAAGCCATAATAGCAAAAAAAATAAGAAATCCATGCCATTCCAAGGCAATCTATCACCGTGATCTTAGGCCTAGGCTAGAGAATAGGCTAATATAGAAGCCCTACATCTTGACTTAAGATCTCCTTCAATCACGACTCAAGTAAAAAGTAGGGACACCTACTTACATTGCCCCTGAGCTTTTGTCAAGGAAAGAGTACGATGGGGAGATGTTGCAAACAAAGAAGAAAAGGCGCAATTAAAGGAAAATGTATGCAAATCCACAAGCAAGGAAGAGATGCCAAGAATGCTCCCCACGATGGAAAGAGTGGAAGCTGCAGCTTATAAGCAACAGTCTTAGCAAATAAAAGAGGAACTCGAGCACATTGGATGTTTGAAGAAACTCCAAAATAGCCAGACACCTGTGGCAATGTAGGGAAAACCCTTGCATATTATCGCACATTGGGAGTGTGAAAAGGTTTTCAAGTATTTATATATTTTCACACGCAATAAGTATAATGTCTTTAAGACAGTGCCCTTTGGAAGGGCACCACTCATGCACGTGGAGCCTGCCATGGCTAGGTGACACGATAACTTAAAATTTTGAATGGATGATGACATCATAATTTTAAGCAAAGATGCTCATGTGGTAAGGTGGCAATGGAGGCTTACATAACACCACATGTCTGATCGAATGGTGGGGGCATACCTGCAAAACTAAGATGCTTGAGAGATAAGTAATGTAGATATGCGAGATTGTGCCACATGGCATTGAGTCTTGAGTGTGTTGATGTGGTACTTAGGAGCAGATTGAAATGGAGCCTCAAGATCATGACATGTGTCACAATTTGACGGTGGGCACATGCCCATAAAATAGAGATGCAAGGAAGTTATAAAATGCGGGCATGCAGAAATTTGACAAGTGGCAATGGGCTCGGGTCGGGAGATGAAGTGGCTGGCTCCGTCAGTGTGCTGAGGTGGTAGTTCAGGCAGTGAATGAAAGGCTACCACATGGCAGTTACATGTAAGTTCTATTTGGACGATGATGAGGCAACTTGATAGACCAATTGGAGATTGCCATGTGGCACGTCAGTCAAACTTAGTTTGACCCGAGATACGAAGATAAAGGGAAAATGAAAATAGTTACAATATCAAAAAATAATAATAATAATTTTCCAAATTTGAAGTCCCGTGCAAAATTTAAATTCAAAATGGGTTTAATCTAAAGTTCAGACTTTAGAAATTTTAAAAGATGTTGTAGACAAACTTGAATTTTATACTAGAGGGGCATTTTTCAAGCAGAGATTTAAGGCATTTCTGGTAGGCTAACATAGTGATATTATATATCATCGGAATCATGAGAATCTAAATTTTCTGATTTTGGAGTTAGTTTTTACACAAGAATTCATTTGTTCAACTTATAGCCAAAAATGTGAAATTTGAGGCCTTCTCAATGGAATGAGTTAAAATTCAAAATGTAGTTACAAGATCAGTAACATATAGTGAGAATTCAGTTTGAGGTGAATTCTGATCATATTCACTTAGTAAAAACTCAGATTTCACCAGCATTTTCATGGTAGATCAGATTTTTTGATGACTCAACAAGTTTTCATCATTGAACATAAGATATTTTCAAATCAGCTACAGAAATTATGAAACCAAATCAAATCAGATGAGAGAGGGTAGAAAGAGGTTGCTTCATCTTCTTGGGAAGGAATTCTGAAGGGACACTTGTCAGTTGCAAATTCAATCCGAGAATTGCTTCTTTTCTATATTTTTCTTCCTTCTTCTCTTTTGGAGGTTGTTGGCAGTTTTCTCTGGGTAATACCAGTAGGGTTGTTTTTCTATGAAACCACACTTTCAACATAATTCTCTTGTATGAACAGCATTAGGAAGGACAATAGAGATAGTTTAGATTTTTTAGGTGTTTTCATGTTTTCATTTCATGCATATGAATGTATTGTTTCAAGGAAATTAATACTAAGAACAACAGATGGTTGAGTTTCATCTTGAATCTTATCTCCTTTATCAGTGAGCTTCAATGTTTTATGGTCTTTGAACAAAGAGCCTAGGTTGTAGTTGTAGTCCCTTAAGGTTGTATGTTGTTTCATTGTTGCTTATAACTCAAGGGGTTATGTAAATGCTTCAGGGAATTCAATAGGGTTGTAAGTTTACTGATGGGGATATCATGTAAGAATGAGGTTCAGATTGAACATTGATGTCTATTTACAAGTTGAATAGATAGATCGTATATCTGAATATATAAATAAGTATTAGATATCCATATGTATGCATTTGATTCATAGATTTGCCCAATGGATTAGGCACTGGTCAGCTACAGGATCATCAAAGTCTTACTGTTGCATATCTGAGGGTCTGTTGAAATCAATCATATTAATCAAAATCATTTCAGTATTTCATGTTTTGTAGTGGGCTAAAAGGAATTAACCCTCACTTAACTTATGAATTTCATTGATTTGCAATTTTCCACTGTAGATCTATGTTATTACATGAGTTATTAGGAGATATAAGGGTTGTAATCTGTAGTAAATAGGTTCATATTTATGTTTTAAATGCATTGGTACCATATCTCAAAATGTCAAGGTTAACCCGCCTAGGTCTTGTAGAGCCTAAAGTGAAGAAGGAGTTATGCCTTATAGTTGGCCCAAGACTGCAATCAAGTGCATTCATCATAGGAATTTGCTAGCCTTAGATGCATTGGTCTAATTTATTAGTCATTTACAAAACTATTAAATCAGGAGCCAACAACTGCAAATAGAATGCCCCCACACTTCTCTCACAAGGAAAAAAAGAAGCTATGAGAGAAAAAATTTCATTATTCATGGATAGATAACAATCTCTTCTATACTAGACTAGATTAGGTCATGAGGAGATGTGTAAGAGAGGATAAGATATATGACATACTACATGCCTTTCATGATGAACCATGTGCAGGCCATTTTGCAAGAAATAGAATAGCACTAAAGGTACTTACCACTGGATATTACTAGCCAACATTACATAGGGGTGCAAAAAATTATACCACCAAGTGTGACAAATGCCAGAGGATAGGCTAACCAACCAAGTTATATGAGATGCCACTCAATCCATAGATTATTGTAACACCCTTTGATAAGTGGGGTATGAACTTTATAGGTCCAATTGACCTAGCATCAAATGGTAAATCCTACATCTTAGTATGCACAGATTATTTAACTAAATGGGTGGAGGTTAGGGTAATGAAAAATGCAAGAGATGAGAAAGTAGCTAAATTCTTATATGAAGAAATATTCACATGCTATAGAGTTCCCAGAGAACTTTTCATAGATCAAGGCACCCAGTTCATGTCAAACTTGATCACTAAAGTTATGAAAGAATATAACATAAGGCACCAAAAATCCAGTCCTTATCACCCTCAGGCAAATGGACAAGTAGAAGTTACCAACAGAGAAATTTAAGCCATTCTAACCAAGACAGTGCAAATACATAGGAAGGATTAGAGCAGTAGATTAACTAAAGTTGTATGGGAATACTAAACTACATGGAAGACAACAACTGGATTCACTCCACTTGAACTTGCATATGGAAAAGCAGCAATGTTTCCTATTGAATTTTAACATAAAACCTTGTGCACTACTTTGGAATTGAACATCAGTCTTCCTACGGCATAACAAGAGACACTTCTCGACTTGAACTCACTGGATGAAATGCGAAAGACAGCATTGGAAAGAATAGAGATCATTTAGCAATAGTGAAACAAGTAGCATGATGTGCATATTAGTAATAAAAAATTCCAAGTGGGAGATTGGGCTCTCCTATTACGATTCTCATTTCAAAGAGAATCCAAAGAAGTTGTAGACTCAATGGTTGGGACCTTATGAAATTCAATATGTATTTGACAATGGAGCAATTCAGCTAAAAACCATTGATCTTATAGTTCAGATTGCTTGCAAATGGCCATAGTTTGTGCCTCTATCATAAACCACAGACCAAAGATGAGTACCTACAGTAGTTCCAACTACATAGTTTCCTAGCTGACATAGTTCCTGCAACAGAAGGTGAAAACCTTCTTCCTATAGTTGTACCATAACAAACCCTCAACAAACACTCATAATAAAACCTCATCTAATCTAAGGTCCATTCTTTCATTCATTTTTCCTTTTCTTCATATCAACTCATTTCATTTCTTTATCTATTATCAACTCACACTCCACGTCACCCATCAATTATATTTTTACTACTTTCAATAAACCATACCATCAACACCTTTTTCTGTGATCATCAGACTTTGCAACCTCATTAGTTTGCATGAAGAAGTACACTCTCAAATTTTAGGTACAACATTTTTTTACTCTTTATTCATTTTTAGTGCATCGGTTTCAATATTTATATATAATATTGCATTAAATGTATCATTAAAGCCTTAAGCCAGTTTCTCTCATTCCTATGCCAAATTTTTAAAGTGTGGACACTTGTCAAAATTTAGTGGGGGGGCGAGAAAGTGTATTAATTTTTAAATTTCATCTTTATGTCACCTTATTCATGTCCATATTATAGGTTGTACTTTGGCGGTAGTCTAATTTTAATTTTTAAAATCTTTTTGTATATGTCGTACCTTTTCATTACAATTTTGGGAAAGATCTTTTGTGATTGACATGACTAAAAAAGGACTATGATTTATTATGAGAACACTTCTAGTTAAACCTTGATGTCCTTCATAATTAATTGCATCATTATTTTACATGCCAAACATAATGGATTCTTGTTAAGAGAATAAGGTATTGACATTTCTCAGAAAAATTAATTTGAAATTTGAGAGGAGGGTATTTGCAGAAGTGTTAAAGGGAATAAAATTTATTAGGGTGGTGAGAATAGAATTTATTTAGATAAAGCATTTTGAATATGGGAGGACAATTGCAAAGGTATGAGCTGGTTGTTCATAGTATTTTAGTTGTGGATGTAGAAGCAGTTTGGCGATTTCATGCCTATGGATGGCTTGGCTACTTCCTGCAGTTAACTGAGCTCAATGAAGAAGTAGCAACATAGTTTATGAGAAAATTTGATGAATGGGAAGCCATAGTATGGGGATTAAGAGTGATTTCTACTAAGGAGCAGATAGTAGAAGTCACAGGACTACTAGCTAATGGGGATCATTATCTGAATGAACATGATGCTAGGTCATCACAGGCACGATTCTTTCAGCTAGGTGACCCTCAACTAGACATTTTAAAGTAAGGGTGTAAAAGATTTTATCTTCTGGCTCCATATCTAGAATTGGCAACCCATATTATCAGGTATTTGACCTATGAAGGCAAGTTTTTGAAATTGCATGCTCACCATTTTAAGTTGCTCAGTTGTATAAGACATAACATTCAAGTTAATGTCCCCAATTTCCTTTATAATATGTTGCCTATTAGTGTTGAGAAAAATCAGAAAGGAAATGAAAATTCTATTTCTCATCATGCCATCATTAAACTTTTAATTGAAAGGTTCCTTAGGGATTCCTCCCCTATGTCATGGGCAGACTTTGTTAAATTTAAAACCTTGCAGCCTCAAGCCAACCCTATTCCACAAAATTTGGGGAATGAGGAAGAAAATCTAGCTGAAATAGAAAAAAAAATCAGCATTACCCTCTTCTAATAAACCTATTGAGCCTATTTCAGAAGGTGATATACCTAGCTCTTCAAGAGACAAAGGCAAGCATAAGGTTGGTAAAGAGACCCTTAATCTTGAAAAGGAAACAAATGAAAATGATCTTGTTAATGAAAGACCATAGGGGAGTAAGGAAATGTGTGAATCAAACCCCACGGTTGTCCTAGAAAAAGCCCCTAACAATTATCAACCTACCATGCCACTAGTCCCTGAATATTCTAATGTTTCTCTTATACCTTATAGATCCTACTAGTATATCCATTACTTTCAACAAGTTACTAAGGAGAAAAAGAAGAAATCTATGGTTCAAGAATTCCCTTCATCAATAGTTCAATCTATCTTATTTGGTATGTACAATCATTTCATTTTCAAAAGGCCTTGTGAAAGCAAGAAAGGAACCAAATGCAGAAAGTAATATTTGATAAAGATGAGGAAATTGAGTCACTAAAAGAGAAAGTTGAGAAATAGAAACAACAAATGAATAAAGCTTTAAAGTTAGCTGACCAGGTGATGTCTTGTAGGCCACCACCTAGGGTCTATTCCCTTTGTCTCAAGGAACAGTTTTTGCTATTTCAATTGATGATGACATTAAGGGATGTTGATTGTGAATTTAAAAATGCTGAAGATTTCTACAATGTATATTAGACTTTGCCTTCATAGCAGAAGAATTTTTTGTGTGAACTATACTTATATAATTTCATAATTCCATATGAGACAGAGTGGAATCCTCTGCTTTACATAGGAGATGTTCACCTCAAAGCTTTAATGTCTTGGATGCACAATGAGACAAATTATGATAGGTAGTTTGATACCTATAGAGATCTTGAGAAATTTGAATCATTACCACTATGGGATAAATCACATAAGCTTGATGATCTTCTAAGAGACTCATTTAGATTAACCTATGGATGACTGAAAGTAGAGATCAAAGAGAAAGTGTTTGTAGAAAGAGAAAAGGTGTATAGAGAATACCAAACACTTCCAAAATTTACATAGCAAAGAGCTATTGCAGGGCTTAGGAATCGATGGAACTAATTGCCAGAAGCCTTCAAAAAGGTAGAACCACATAGCCCTGTCAATTATGAGGCATCTATTAATAGGGTGGTTGAGTATCTACAATTGGGATGAGAAATAAATAAATAATTATGGATGCCATTGATGTTTTAGTCTCCTACCTTTCTTTGGCCTCTTTATGATAATAAGCTACTAGACTAGATCCATTAGTTGAGGAACACCTAAGTGAACATTGGAAGTGCACCAGAGGATTCTTCTACACATTTAGAAGTGGAAGCAAGGGAAAACTACAGTGGGAGATTTCAAAGCTATGGCAAAGAAGTATAATGCTTGAGGACAAGCATTCACATAGTGGAGGGCAGATGATGAGGCATATTAATGTCTCAATTTTGATATAGTTTTTATAGTTTGGACATACTCTTTGTGCTTTGTCTAAAAACATTTCCAAAACATTTGTTTAAATATAGCCAAAGACAACTAGAACTTACTAAACTTATGGGCAGTGTGTATGACATACTTTCCTTAATATTATACATAAAATGTCATATTTCATATATATATTTTAAGCTATGTTCTAATATCTAAATCAGAGTAGGAATGTTACCTTGCATATGTGTTTCAAATGTTTCTAACTTTCCAGAAATAAAGAGTAGTGCAACAGGGTGGTGATTATTGCATTAAAGGAAGAAGATGATGGACACCGATCATGGCAAAGGAAGTGCAGTTCAATTCCTACAGATAAGTCATGCCTGTAGAGGAGTTACTATTCCAAAAAATCCAAGAAGAATCAACTTGATATATTTCCTATGAGTTGTTATCTTGTTTTTTAGTCAATGTTCTATGTCATGGTTGACATTTTGCATTCTTTTCTGGCGATGTGTGTTCAAGACTTTTATATCATGTTTTTAATAAGCACCCAATCCTCTATATAATGGATTTTTGGATTGTCTTAGTGGATAGTAGAGAGAAAATAGACAATGCTAGTTTAAGATTCAGAAGATATTCCTTTATGTTCTTCAAGAATTATTCAGTGATGTAATCAAAGAAGGATTTTAATTAGAGAATGATTTTGGAATACCATTTGTGTTCTTAGTTAATTGAAGCCTGTTGGTCTCAAATTGGTTTTGACAATTGAGTGTCAACACACTTAAGAAATTTCTAAGTTGATATCAAGTATAATATAGATGCCAAGCTATAGTATGTGTCGAGCTAGAAATTCAATAGGTGTCAAGTCATTTAGATGTCGAGTGACTAATAGATGCTGAGCTAGTATATGTGTCGAGTAAATTATAGGTGTCAAGCAGAACAAAACTACTACATGTGCCAAGCAAGAAAAAATTTCTATAGGTGTCGAGTAAGACAAAATTCTTATAGATGTCGAGCAAGAAAGATTTCCTATATGTGTCAAGCAGCAGCAATCAGTAAGTGTAGAGTAACATAGAATCAACAGTAACATAGAATCAGCATAAGAATTTGTGTCCTCAAAAACTCATATATAAACCATTTTTTAGCTAACTCGAGATGAATCTCAAAGGATCTTAAAGATAAGATCAAATCTTTTTCATTCCCTATGAAATCAACACGCAACCAATTAGAAAAATGGAAGGAATTGAGTAGGAAAGATGGATGAATCTCAATCATAGATTCATACCTAATCCTAAGTCATGAAACCTTTTTAAGGAGGTTGAAACCCCACAATTTAGCATGTACAGAATGGTATGAGAATGCAAGGAGAGAATGCTAGTAAAATCTAAAGGGGTGTGAAGACTTAGATCAAGAACAACATTGTAGAATCAAGTTGATTAGAATAGAGCATCAGCACTACAAATAGAGTCATATCAAATCAAGAAGGATCAGATTAGATTGGACAAAAAAAGGATCTGAAATCAACAATTGAAGATTGTAAGTTATCAGGTCAACACATTCTACAATACTTTCTAGCCATTGTATTAGGAGAATGAAAATCCTTTGATGATAGGTTGGTTTAATAGCCATATTGTAAATCCTTTAACAGGGTGACATTCCAAGTGAGTATTTGTAAATCCTTTAGATAGGTCACCATTAACAGGGTGATAAAGCCTCTAACAGGGAAAGCCTCTCATAGGGTAGACCATTGACGATGGTCAAACTTTGTAACCTTGACAAGTTACATTATTGCAGTGGTAAGTTGTGGATGTCATCCCTACCCCAATTTTACCTTCTCATTTTGGAGGGTTTTTGGGTGATAAAATCTTGTGTTATCTATTTTCATGCATGTCTTTACTTTCATATAAATTAGATGTGTTACATGCATTTGATTGATTTTAGTTAAAAACTTTTAGAGGTTAAAGTTTGTTACTTCTGATTCACCCTCCCCCCCCCCCTCCTCTCAAAAGTAAATCTTCCCACTTGTAAATTCCAAAAATTGGTATCATAGTAGAGTTCTTCTAAGCAGAAGCCTTATAGCTTGAAGAAAAGATCTGGAAATGGAAGTCTACAAACTTGGGAAGATCATATAGAACCAGGAGATTGAGATACATCTCATTCTACTTTCTCTAGAAGAAGCTAGGGAAGAATTGAGGAAATCTCTAAAGAGAAGAAAAGAAATTGCCATAGCTGAGAATGATACACAGTACAAAGAGATTGTCACCTCAAAAGTGTTTGCTAATGGAGATTCCAAGGAGTTTGATGAAGCAATTACAGACCTGATGGAGAAAAATGGAGCTCAAACATAAGAGATCAGAACTCTCAAGATTGAACAAGAATCACAAGCCATAATGCTTTGTGAAGTGACTAAACAGAAGAAAAAAGCCATTGAAGATAAGGTTATTATAGAAGATGATAAGAGAAACCTTGCCAACAGATTGGAGGAAAAGTCAATTGAGCTTTCAAGAATTTCCAACATGCAACTAGGCACCCTAAGCTAGATGATGAATACACATCATGAGCTGAACGTTAAGGACATTGAGATCTCCACACTAAAGATGCAAAATGAACAACTGCAAATGACTTAAAAAGAGAGAAATAAATTGCAAAAAGCTTCAACAAACCTAATGAAGCTATCAAGTACTGTGAACAGTTACTGAAATCACCAAGATCTAGTAATGACACTTCAGGACTAGGATACACCAACACTAAAGAAGAAGAGTCATCCAAGACAGTAGAAGAAAGAAATAACAAAGGTAAGAATACAAAACCCACTTCTCATTTTTTTGGTAAACAGGGACATACCTCTAATGTGTGCAAGAGCAAGAACACCAATCAGCATGACAAACCTAAAAGATATGGGCCACTATCACAAGTGCAATAAGAAAGGTCATTAGGGACATGACTGCAGGACTAGAACCATCAAGACACCAAGATTTGAAGGGCACTACTACAATTGCAAGAAGTATGGATGCAAAGCTTTTGAATGCAGATCCAAGCCTACATGGT
Source organism: Cupressus sempervirens (assembly GCA_028749045.1). NCBI lineage: Eukaryota > Viridiplantae > Streptophyta > Pinopsida > Cupressales > Cupressaceae > Cupressus > Cupressus sempervirens. The sequence goes on along the minus strand of CM053793.1, from coordinate 168,672,353 downwards.
CATCAAACAAGCGAAAAAGCCTTGAAAATTCCTATAATTGGGACTACAACACTAGACATAGTTGTCACTACTATCAAGAGTATGGACACATCCTTGAAAATTACATAAGAACATATTTTAGAGGAAGCTATAGTAGATGGTTGAGTCAAACTACATATTTCAGTTGCTTGTGTTGGAATATTCAAATGGGAAGAGTACTTCTGAGAGGGGGAGTGAATCAGAAGTAGCACACTTTAACCTTTTCAAATCCTTTAAAACAAATAACTGAAAGTAAACTACATGCATGTAAACATATTAAATAAACATAAAGTAAACACATGCATCAACACATATAACACCTAAATTTGGTAACCCAGAAACCCTCTAGGAATAAGAAGGTAAAAGTGGGGTGGGGATGATACCCACAAAATCACTGCAGCAATAATTGTTTGACCACTTCTAATGGTCTGCCCTATTAAAGGCTTTACACTATGTCAATAGTGACCTAGTTAAAGGATTTAAAATACTTTCCATGAAGTGTAACTCTATTAAAGGATTTAATCACCTCTTCACAGGATCTAAAAAATAGTTGTTAAGCTAACCTATCAACATAGGATTTACCACTAGCTAATACAATTGGTAGAGAGTACTAGAAATCTTTGACCTGATTACTTACAATCTTCAATTGCTAATTTTAGGCATTGGTTCTACTCATTTTGATGTGATCCTTGCTTGATTTGATATATTATCGTAGCCCTTGTTCTATTCTGCCCAACTAGATATGTAATTGTTGCTCAATTCACTAAGTCTTTAATACCCCTGTTGCTTGCCATGTTCTGCAATTTTTCTATCTGCTTAGCAACTTCATTGGCAACTCAAAATTATGGGGTTGAAGCCTTCTTATAAAGACTTCGTAGACTTAGGGTTAGGTATGGATCTGCGATCCATGTTGAATCTTTAATTCTCGCTCACTTCTTGCTCTTTTCTCATTGGTTGCATGCCTTCTCCATTTTTCTTATTGGCTGCATGTTGATTGCATAGGAAATATAAAAGATTAATTCTTATCCTTATTATCCTTCGAGATCCTTCTATGTCATCTCAAAAATGGTTTACATCTGAGTTTGTGAAGGCACAAACTCATATGTTGATTCTATATTACTCGGCACATACTTGATTATTGGTGCTTGGCACATGTTTGATCCTAGTTTTCTTGGCACCTATTACATTCTATATTGCTCGACACATGCATAATTTTGGCTCACTCGACACATGAAGCATTTTGACTTGCTCAGCATCAACTGTGACTCAACACCTATATATCACTCAATACTTGTATAATGCTCGGCACTTGTTGGAATTCTGGCTCAGCACATGTAGTGTACTTAGATTACATGTCAAAAGTGGTTAAGTGTGTTGACACTCAAATGTCAAAACCATTCTGAGACCAACAATCTCCCCCTTTGACATGAGTGTCAAAAACACTTAACTAAACATTATCTATCTAACCTTATGAGTACATTATCTAATCTTTTTGGCATATATAAAAAATTTCAAAAAATTGGTTCAAAATTTTGTAAGGAACAATATATCTTAAAGTTTCTATTACTCCCCCTGAGCTGATTGTGTCATTTCATTCTTGTAACCAAAATTCTTGTGCTAGTGTATCTGATACTCTTTGCCTTTTCCCTATTTTTGTTTCCTATGCCTACTTGCTAAGCTATTCTATCTGCTCTGTCTACACTTGCAAGTTTTATTCATATGTCCCCCAAAACATTATTTCTCTCTCACACTATTTACACATTATGTCTTATCTCCCCCTTTTTGGCTATCTATAATCTTTTCCCTTTTATTCTCCAAAAGAATAAATGAAAGAATGTAATCACTAGAATACTTAGTATTCTCCCCCTAAACATTGTATCTATCTCCCCCTTTTTGATACTTATGTCAAAGGGTGCTTAGGATTAATACCATATTTCACCAAAAAAGTGTTGTTTACCTCCATTATCATCTTGAGAGTTGCATCCCAATTCTCCAAAGCAATTTCTAGTGACTTATGTTGGATGGAAATCTCTGCGGCAAGATGTACAAGCCCATCAAGTCTAGAAACATTTGGATCTTTCTTGAGAACATTCTTTACATAGGCTTGCTCTTTGTGGAGGACCCCCAAATGTGGGGCAATGGAGGACTCTATCTACATCAATTTTGCCTTTATATTGGCCTCTTCACTTGCTAGTGTAGCTAATTCTTTTTGAGTGTGAAGCGATTGAGCAAAATGCTTCTCACTTTGAGTTGAGTATTTTGGCAGCTTCATTCTAGAAATCTTTAGGTTTCTATCCAAGCTCATTATCATTTGGCCTATCTCTTGTGTGAAATTGGAAAAATCACACAACTTTTTGTACAATGAGAAGATATTCTCAAGTATAGTTTTGACCTTTTCAATTTTCTTTGCCAACTCTACCTGTGCAAGTGCTATATTACTTGATATCTTCTCATACACCTTCCCTTGAAACTTCCTCTTAGACCACTCCATAAGTTTGATGTTGGTATCCTGGTCTCCACTTGTCACCTGGTCAACTATATCTTATAATTGTTCCATTATAGGATTTGACTCATCTGGTGATTGCAAGCTGAAGGCATCCATAAAGATGTCCTTTATCTCAAGTAGTGCTTGCTTGTGCTTATACTCCTTTCTAAGTATTTCTTGTCTTCTCCATCTATTTAATGCATCATGCATCTCTGTAATCTGCTCAATGGTGATAGTCTTTGAGTCATAAGAAGGTATTACTATCTCTTCATCTAGCTCAGGCTCTCCATAGTTAAATACACTAGTAACCTTTGTAGAACTCAAGCCTGGTGTGGAGATTTGAAATGACATTGCATCAGTGCTCAACTTCTAAAGAGTTCTTGTAGGAGTGTCTATTTTTGGTAACTCTACCAATGTCTGAATAGCAGCCTACTCCTCTTCTTTTGATGTATCCTTCTTTTTCTCTTTAGACTTCCCTTGATCAATGAAAATTACTTGGGGTGTACCTTGGAGTTTTATTGTAGGATCAAATGTATCAATCTATCCTTTTGGCCCTATTGTTGTATCCTCCCCTTCTTCTTCACTTGGCTTCTAAATGGTATCACCTACTTCTGATGTGTCAATTATTGCAATTGTTGGAGATGGTCATGGAAGCATTAAAATTTGAGTACTAGTAGCTATAGAGACAAAAGGTGGTTCTTGTGGATTCACCTTGTCTCTTGAGGAGTCGACTACTACCTTTTGTAGCTCATCTACACTCACCAATACAAGATTTGTGCATAGTTGTGCCTGTAGAGTTGATTGGTGAAGGATCTTGGAGATATCGTCTGCAGTTAGGGGATTGATGTTCTAACATGATTTGTTAGTAACATCCTTGATAGTTATTGTGACTATAGGTGTGATGGTTACATGAGGAGGGCTAGGGGTGGCATTTGTGTGTCTTGCACACTTTGTTCTTCTTGTTGTTGTTGCTCATCTATTGCCATTACATCTCCCTTTTGTGTTTCCTCCTCTCCATTTTCCTTATCCTCTTCCTCTGTCTTTTCTTCTGCACTTCACCAGTCTAATCATTGGCCTTATTATTCTATTTTGTTTCCTCCTTGGCCTTTTTTGTATATTCCCTTGTGGTAGCTCTTGTTATATGTGTCTTTGGTTTGGCTTGTGCAGGCTTGGTTGCCTTCTTAGCTCTAGGTTGGGCTGGAGGCTGAGTTTTAGCCTTTCTCTTCTTTGACTCGACTTGTGTTGGTGCTTCCTTGGATTCTTCTTCCTCTACACCTTCCTCCTTGTCTTATCCTAAGCCTTGTGTTAATTCCATTGGGACTTGCCCCTGTTCATCTTCTTCATCATCATCTTCTTCTTCTTCCTCTTTAGCACCTATTGCCCCTTCAATTTCTGCACCAAATTTCTTCTTTATCTTCTTCACTAGTTTAACTTTCCTTTTAATTATAGAGGTTGTCTTCAACTCTATTTCAACTTTAGACTTTACAACATCATATGTTCCAAAGGGTTTTGTAGCTTTATTTATATCTTTTGTAAGCAATGCAATGATTGTTGTTGATGCTTCATCAACATCTAGTTCATAACCTAAGGGTCTTAGCCATCTCACCCTTGGAATAGTTGCTTGAATGTAGGTGTAATCAATGTCAACTAAGAAGCATATGTCATTGACATGTTGTTCCACTAAGGAAATTGGTACTCTCAATCTTTATTTCATGAATTTCTTAAAATCCTCAAAGTAGCTTGTCATTTGTGCTTCAAATTTGTCACCCATTTGATCAATATACTCATTGATTTGAGTAATTGTAGTTTTGTTTGGATTCTAGTTTACCTTTCCAATTGAAGGAAAATCTTCCATGACATAGGAAAATATGCAAACAAGGACTAAACCAAACTTGTATTAAGCACCTTTTGACCTTCTTATTGCTCCTAGTTCTCATTTATCTATTGCAACATCAGTTCTGCCAGATCATATGTATGATCTTTCTTTACAAGCTTATAGGCTACATCCATAGCAATGCATGGTACATTGTTTAATCTATTGGATTGGTAGAACTTGTGAGAATTGATTCTCATAGCAAAGTCCAAAAGGGGATCTATAATTGTGTCAATGGTCATGCCCCTTTTATTCCATTTAGCTCCTGTGTTCTTTTCAATGGCTTCCTTAGAGTCACTACGTGGGGTCTTGGGCCGATCTAGGGTTAGAAAGCCTGTAACCCTATGCACTATCTTCTTTATTATTTTGACTAACCCTCCTTCCAACCACAAACAACCATTGTCTATTCTACTCAAGACAATCCTTATCCATTCTATTTTAGAACTTGTGGGATAAACTAGGGCATTAGTTAAACCCTTCTTCTCATCTATTTGAAATTCATCCTTGAGTATTTTGTTATAACATAGTTTATCATAGGCGTGAAAAATCTCAAGGTCTCCAATTGCACCTATGTTGCAATTGTAACATTTTCTCACATCCTGCACCATGACAACTTTGGGTGGAATAATGGACAATGTGCCAATATGGTCATTCTTGTAGGTGACTTTTGGGGATTGGCCTAAACTTAAGTTGTTTGACATCATTACTAACTAACTAAACCTCATAAATTTTCTTATCCTTTGGGTTCTTGGAACTAGAAGCCATTATACCAATCTAGGGTTTCAAAGGTTTAAACTTTAAAAATTGCATAACTCGTCACTTGATGAATACCCTAGATCAACAAAGATGATTCTGAATCACTGTTGCAATCAATGCAAATGGCTTCAAGGTTATTCTTTGATCTCTTATGCACTCTCCTTATCTTTTCTCTGTGTTCAAATGGCATGAAAATGATCAAAAATTGACCTTATATCCTTTTTTAAATGTAGCATTAAATGCATAAGGCATACAACTGTAAACTCGGCACTTGAAGGTTTAAACATGACTCAGCTTCCATTGCTTTTCATTCATTTAGCATTAACTAGATTTTGACTTCACTTGGCTTCCATTGACACTTCTCAACTCGGCATCAACCATCAACTCAATCACTACTACCAACTTGGCATGCACTAGAGCTTTGCTTGGCATCTGAGGACAACTCAACAGTATATGTAAAAACTTAAAATTTTGACTTGGCATCTTTGCTCATGCTGATTTCTTCTCTATTTTACTTCTTTGTCTTGGGATTGATGCATGATATAACTTTGTATATCAGTCACATACACCTATTCATGCTTAGTTGGATGAGATGTGATCACTTGACCTCTTGGGTGGAGTGATCCCTCCATTTGATGTGTTGCAATCATCTTTCTTCTTCCAAGTCTTGTTCATTTGCCCTCTGATTTGTTCAACATCTACCTTCTCTTTTCCTTTGTTGACTTCTAACTTGGATGCCTTTGACTTTGTTGGGAAATTCTTGCTGATATGACCAGTCTTTAAGCAATTGAAATATGTGGTTTGACTTAACCACCTGTTGTAGTTCCCTCCAAAAATTTTCCTTATGTAGTTTTCAGGGATGTGTCCATATTCCTGACAGTACTGATAGCTATACTTGGTGTTATAGTCCCAATTGTAGTGATGACAACGGTTGTTTCTCCTTGCTGGTTGGTTAGGTGTCCACATAGGCTTTGATCTGCACTCAAATGCTCCATGTCCATATTTCTTGCAATTGTAGCAATGACCTTCAAATCTTAGTTTTCTTATAGTTCTAGTCTTGCACTCATGTGTTAAGTGTCCTTGCCTGTTGCACTTATGACAATAGCTTGTGTTCTTAGGCTTATCATGCTGATGGGCATTCTTGCTCCTGCATACATTAGAAGTATGTCCCTTTTTGCCACAAAAATGACAAGTGAGTTTAGTGTTCTTAACTTTTTTACTCCTTTCTTCTGCAGTCTTACATGATTCTCCTTATTCAGTGCTGGTGTAACCAAGTCCTAAAGTGTCATTACTAGATCTTGGTGATTTCATCAATTGTTCAAAGTGCTTGATAGCTACACTTGATTTTTTGAAGCCCTCTACTATCACCTTCTCTCTACTTAATTCATTCTACAATTGTTCATTTTGCATTCTCAAGGTGGAGATCTCAATGTCCTTCATGTTTAGCTCATGATGAGCATTCATCATTTGACTAAGGGTATCTAACTGCATGTTGGAGACTTTTGTAAGCTCTGTAGACTTTTCCTCTAGTCTGTTTGCAAGAGTTATTTTATCATCCTCAAGCATAGCCCTGTCCTTAATGGCTCTTTTCTTGTATTTAGTTACTTCACATAGCATCATTGCTTGTGACTCTTGCTCAATTTTAAGAGATCTTATCTCTTCTGCTTGAGCTCTGTTCTTCTACATCAATTCAACTATTGTTGCATCAAATTCCTTGGAATCTCCATTTGAAAACACTTGTGTGGTGTCAATCTCCTTGTAGTGTGTGTCATTTTTAGCTATGGCTATATCCTTCCTTTTTTTTAATGATTTTCTCAATTCTTCTCTAGCTTGCTCCAAGTTGTGTGGGGCGAGTTGAACATCAATCACCTAATTCTTTATAATCTTCTCAAGTTTGAAGACTTCCATCTTATGATCTTTTCTCTAAGTTGTTAGGCTTCTCCTTGTGAGAACCTTGCTCTGATACCAATTCGTGGAATATTCAAATGGAAAGAGTACTTTTGAGAGGGGGGTGAATCAGAAGTAACAAACTTTAACCTTTTCAAATCCTTTAAAAAAAATAATTGAAAGTAAACTGCATGCATGTAAACATATTAAATAAACATAAAGTAAACACATGCATCAACACATATAACACCTGAATTTGGTAACCCAGAAACCCTCTAGGAATAAGAAGGTAAAACTAGGGTAGGGATGATACCCACAAAATCATTGCAATTATAATTTTTGACCACTTTTGATGGTCTACCCTATTAAAGGTTTTACACTATGTCAATAGTGACCTGGTTAAAGGATTTAAAACACTTTACATGAAGTGTCACCCTGTTAAAGGATTTAATCACCTCTTCAAAGGATCTACAAAATAGTTTTTAAGCTAACCTATCAACATAGGATTTACCACTATCTAATACAATTGCTAGAGAGTATTAGAAATCTTTGACCCGATTGCTTACAATCTTCAATTACTAATTTTAGGCACTGGTTCTGCTCATTCTGATGTGATCCTTGCTTGATCTGATATCTTATTGTAGCCCTTGTTCTGTTTTGACCAACTGGATATGTACTTTTTTCTCAATTCACTAATTCTTTTATACCCCTGTTGCTTGCCTTGTTTTGCAATTTTGCTATCTTCTTAACAATTTCCTTGGCAACTCAAAATTATGGGGTCTAAGCCTTCTTATAAAGACTTCATAGACTTAGGGTTAGGTATGGATCTATGATCCATATTGAATCTTTAATCCCTACTCATTTCTTGCACTTTTCTCATTGATTGCATGCCTTCTCCATTTTTCTTATTGGTTGCATGCTGATTGCATAGGAAATATAAAAGATTCATTCTTATCCTTATTATCCTTTGAGATCCTTCTGTGTTAGCTCAAAAATGGTTTACATCTAAGTTTGTGAAGGCACAAACTCATATGTTGATTCTATATTACTTGGTACATACTAGATTATTGGTGCTCAACACATGTTTGATCCTAGTTTTCTCGGCACCTATTACATTCTATCTTGCTCGACACATGCATAGTTCTGGCTCACTTAACAAATGAAGTGTTCTGACTTGCTCAACATCAACTGTGACTTAGCACCTATATATCACTCAGCACCTGTATAATGCTCAGCACTTGAAGTCACTCGACACCTATTGGAATTCTAGCTTGGTACATGTAGTGTACTCGACTTCCATGTAGAAAGTGGTTAAGTGTGTTGACACTCAAATGTCAAAACCATTCTGAGACCAATAGCTTGAAGACTGGTCACACCAGCAAGAACTAACCAACAAGGTCAAAAGCACCCAACTCTGAGTTCAACAAAGGAAAATGAAAAGTAGATGTTGAACACATCAGAGGATAAATGAATAAAACATGAAAGAAGAAAGATGGAGACAGCACATCCAATGAAGGGATCACTTCACCCAAAAGGTCAAGTGGTCACACTTCATCCAACTAAGCAAAAGAAAGTTTGTGGAACTAATATACAAAGCTTTATCATACATCAGTTCCAAGAAAAGTAAGTACTAAAAAGGATAGATCAGCATGAATAGAGATGAAAAGTTAAAATTTCAAAATTCTCACAAGTGTTACTGAGTAAGAAAAGATGTCCTCACACGCTGAGTTGTCTGCCAAAGTTAGCAGATGTCGAGTGATTAGTTGTAGCAGAGTTAATAGTGGATGTTGAGTGAAAAGGAAATTTGTATTGAAGTTGAGTAAGTAAAATTCTAGTGCATGTTGAGTGTTGGAAAGACAATGAAAGTTGAGTAAAGCAAAATTGCTTAAGAAGCCAAGTGGACAGTTGTACAAGCACTAAGAATTAAATGCTATGGAATGGAGGGTATATGGTTGCATTTTAGATCATATTTCACCATCAAGAGAAAAAACCAAGAACAAAAAGAGATCAGAAAGGATTTTGAAGTAGAGTTTGAAGCATTTGTAAAGATTCCAACATATATTCAACACAGTTTCAATGATTCAATTTATTTATACTTGTGTTGAGCTACGCAGTTTCAAAATTTCTTTGTGTTGAAACCCTAGACTACACAAATGGCCTCCAGCTCTAGAAAACCCATGAAAAAGAGTCTTTTGAAGTCCATTTAGTATCAAATGAAATCAAAAAACTCAATTTCTGACCTATTCCCAAAGTTGCATTCAAGAATGACCCTACCAGAGCCCTATTCATAATTCCTCCCAAGGTTGTAATGGTTCAAGATGTTAGGAGATGTTACAATTGCAAAATAGGTGCTATTAGAGACATGGAAATTAGGGAGGCATACAATAAATTGTGTGAAAATAGAGTATTGAAAGAAGAGTTCCAAATTATTGAGAAGAAGGGCTTAACCTGTGCCCTAGATTTTCCCATAGTGTTTAAGACCAAATGGATCAGAATTGTGTTAAGTAGGATACATGATGGTATCTTGTGGTTAGAAGACAGCCTAGTTAAAATATCAAAAAGGATTATTTATAGGGTAATAGGGTATCGAACCCTAGAATGGCCTAAAACCTTAAGGAGTGATTCCAAAGAAGCAATTGAGAAGAACACCAGGGCAAAATGGAACAAAAGAGGGATGACAATAGACACAATCAGAGATCCTCTTTTTGATTTTGCAGTTAGAGTCATATCCCACAAATTTTACCAATCAAGCCAACTCAACAATGTTCCTTGTCTTGTAGTAGACGTTGGTTACAAACTTGTCAAAAAGGATCATACTTATGATCTAGCTGAACTACAACTACAATAGATTATGGAAAATTTGGGAGCCACAAGAAGGTCCAAGGGCACTCAATGTAAATTTGGAGAAATTATGATATGTTTATTCTTCTATGTACAGAATGAATTTCCCTCTTTTGCAAAGGTAAGTTGGAAGACAAATAGGTCTATAGTATTGTATATGATTTCTGGGAAAGATTGTGTAAGATTTTTTCCATCAATATTTTAGATCATACTGCATGATCCATCATCAGGATGTCAGAGAGTCAAGGAGAACAAAAATATGGACTGCAGATCCAAGAGGAGAGATAAAAAGAGGTTGAACCTCTTTTTATCTTATGGATTGTGGAAATCTGATAGCTTTGAGGTCCATAGTAGTCTAGGTGAATGAATACATAGAACAAATGAGAGCCAATTTTGAGACTATTATGACCGGCTACTTTGAAGATTTCAAGAAATCAATGAAACAGAGACTAAGGATGCCTGTCTCTCTTGTTGAGTAGCACATAAATGATATATGTTTTCTTGTTGATATTGTTTATACATACATTAAAGCTAGAGTACCAAGGGTAAGATGGCTAAGGCCACTTGGTTATGATATCAATATTGATGAAGCATTAGTAGCAATGACAACATTGCTAGCAAAGGATATTGATAAAAGTTCCCAACCCTTTGGCACTTACGATGTTGTAAGATTCAAAGTGGATATGGAACTGAAAACTACTTCAACACTAAAGAAAAAGGACAAATTAATTAAGGAGCTTAAGGCCAAATTCAAAGAAGGGATTGCAGAAGTAGAGGAAGAAGAAGATGAAGATGAAGAATAAGAAGAATAGGGCTAGGAGCCACTTGCATTAACCCAAGGCATGGGTGAAGATGTTGAAGAAGTAGAAGGTGCTAAGGAGGAGCAAACCAAGGAAGCACCTAAGGTAGAGGCAAAGAAGAGAAAGGCACAAAAATAGCCTGCAACTTAGCCTAGATGAAAGAAAACATCTAAACCTAGCCCAAGTAAACCCACCACAAGGGTAGATACAAAGGCTACAACAAAGGGGGCCAAGGAACAAGAAAATAAGAAAGCCACAGAGTAGGGAGGACTAGCAGAGAAGAACAAAAGAAGAAAGTATGTGGTACCTCCTGAATCATGTGAGGAGAGGATAGAATTTGATGACAATGGACAATTCAGAGTGGTAAGTCACACCACTAAGTCTAATCTAGAGAATATATGTGATAATATAAGAGATAATGCAGACGTGTCTGCATTGAAAAGTATTGATTTTAACAAGTTGACTAGAGAAGAATAGAACATAGTGGAAGAATCAGTGTACACTATGATGGCCAATTTCAAGAATACTCCATTTGAACTTGACAATACAATGCCTAAGGATTTATATTCAATAATAGAGAATAAATGACATTATTGCCTAAATATGGAGAAGGAAATAAGAGAGTCAACATTGGCTCATGTTATGTCTAAACTCACAGAAGGTCAAATAAGTAAGGAAAATAAGAAGCATGGGAGCAAATTTACACCCAAATATAGAGCCTTCAACATATTGTAGAATAAAATTGAGGATGTTGTGAAGAAGTCTACTCTAATGTGGAAAGTAATCAATGGCCTCACAATTGTAAAGGAAGGACAAGAAGATCCCTTTGAGGGAAGAAAAAATGATGAAGAAGAAGAGGAAAATGGTAAGGAAGAAGAAGGAGAAAAGAAAAAGGAAAATGTTACAGTGGAGAAGGAACCACAAAAGGTTGATGTGGCAACTGTTGAGGAGCAGCAACAGGAACAAAGTGTGCAAGACACACAACTACCACCACCAATCCCTCCACATGTGACTCTGACACCTATAGATTCAGTGATAGTACAAGATGTTCCTAATACCTCTAGTCAAAACATAAACCCACTGACTATAAAGGACCTTAAAAAGATCCTTCACCAAACCACACTACAATCATAGCTATGTACTAACCCAGTCTTGGTGAGTGTGGAAGAACTACAAAAGGCAGTAGTTGATATCACAAAAGAGAAGGTGAATCCACAAGAACCACCTTCACATATCCAAATAGCTACAAGTGGACAACCCCAAGAGCATGTAGCACAAGACACACTAGCTAAAGTTGATTACATAGTTACAGTCATAATAATTGTCGAGGAGCAAGTAAAAGATCAAACAACACAAAAGGATACCTCTGTTCCTACTGCACAAGGACAAGGTGCACCACCTCAAATCACAATAATTGATCAAGGTAGAATAGAAGAGGAGGAGACCCCTAAGGAGAAAGAACAAGAGGCAATAGAAACATTGGTCAATTTTCCTACAACAGGGACTCCTACAATGCCTAAAAAGCCAAGCATTGAAGCAATACCACTTCAAGTTTCAGCACCAGGCTCAAGCTCTACAAGAATTGCAAGGGTACTTCACTATGGAGACCCTACATTAAATGAGGACATAGTCATTCCAAAATGTGACTATGAAAATATGAACATAGATCAAATAAATGAAGTGCAAGAGGCACTTTAGAGGAAGAAAAAGAAAGAGATACTCAAAAATGAGTATAAAAAAAGGTAAGCTTTGATTGAAATTAAAGAAATCTTTTTAAATGCATTCAGCTTGCAAGTACCTAATGAAACCATGCCCATAATGGAGCAACTAGCTAGTATAGTGGACTAAGTACAAAATGAAGACCTAGACACAAATGCAAAATTGCTAGAATGGTCTGAAAAGAAGTTCCAAATGAAGGTAAATGAAAGAATATCAAGTGAAATAGCACTTTTGTAGGTGGAGCTAGAAAAGAGGATAGAAAAGGTGAAGATAGTACTTGAGAACATATTCTCATTGTACTCCAAATTGTGTGATCCATCAATTTTCACACAAGAGACCAGCCAAAGGATAATGAGCTTGGAAAGGAACCTTAAGATATCAAGCTTGCAGCTACCTAAGGATCTAGCTCAGAGTGAGAAGCATTTTTCTACCACACTTCACACACAGAAGGAACTAGCTATACTTATAGTAGATGAGGCAAATATCAAGGCCAAGCTAATATAGATTCAATCTGCCATCACCCCTCACATAGAAGTTTTGCAGAAGGAACTAGCCTATGCAAAGAAAGTCTTGCAGAAAGATCCCAATATTTCTACATTGGAAGACTTAGTACACCTTGCAGCAAAGATAGCCATCCAGCTTCAAGCACTGGAAATTGCACTAGACAATTGGGATACTGATCTGAAGATTGTTATGGAGGTAAATAAAACCTTTTTGGCTAAGTATTCTATTAATGCATAGAACCCTTTGACATAAGTGTCAAAAAGGGGGAGATACTAAATTAGGAGACCCAAAGGGGGAGATATCCAAAGGGAGAGATAATAAATTTTGAGTTTTGAGAAGATAAAACTAAGGGAGAGATAAGGAGATAAAGCCAAAATTTTGCAAACATTACAAGGGAAGATGTGAAATAGGGGGAGCAAAACAGAGCAGATAGAACAGGGTAGATAAGGGAAGGGATGAAAAGGCGGAGATAAAGAGTATTAGAATAATCAACATGAGACAAATCTAGCATAAGGAGTTTTGGATACAAAAATGGCACATCGGCTCAAGGGGAGTTACAAGTTTTGAGGTATATAGTCTTCTACAAAATTTTGAACAAGTCTTTGAAATTGTGTACATATGCTGAGCAAGATGTATATTATACTCATAGAGGTTAGATTCATGATGTTTAGTTAAGTGTTTTTGACACTCATGTCAAATGGGGAGATTGTTTGTCTCAGATTGGTTTTGACAATTGAGTGTCAACACACATAAAAAAATTCTAAGTTGATGCCGAGTATAATATAGATGTTGAGCTATAGTATGTGTTGAGCCAGAAATTCAACAGGTGTCAAGTCATTCAAATGCTGAGTAACTAATAGATGTTGAACCAGTATATGTGCTGAGTAAACTATAGGTGCTGAGAAGAACAGAACTACTACATGTGCTGAGAAAGACAAAATTTCTATAGGTGTCAAGCAAGACAGAATTCCTATAGATGTCTAGCAAGAAAGATTTCCTATATGTGTCAAGCATTAGCAATCAGTAAGTGCTAAGTAACACAGAATCAACATAAGAGTTTATGCCCTCACAAACTTAGATGTAAATTGTTTTTTAGTAAGGATCTTGAAGATAAGATCAAATCTTTTTAATTCCCTATGAAATCAACATGCAACCAATCAGAAAAATGGAAGGAATTGAGCAGAAAAGATGGATGAATCTCAATCATAGATTCATACCTAACCCTAAGTCATGAAACCTTTTTAAAGAGGTAAAAACCCCATAATTTAGCATGTATGGAATGGTACAAAAATGCAAGGAGAGAATGCTAGCAAAATCTAAAGGGGTGTGAAGACTTAGAGGAAGAAAAACATTGCAGAATCAAGTTGATTAGAATAGAGCATCAACACTACAAACAGAGTCATATCAAATTAGATCAAATTGGATAGAACAAGGATCTAAAATCAGCAATTGAAGATTGTAAGTTATCAGATCAACGCATTCTACAATACTTTCTAGCCATTGTATTAGAAAAATGAAAATCCTATGATGATAGGTTGGTTTAATAGCCCTATTGTAAATCCTTTAATAGGTTGACATTCCAAGTGAGTGTTTGTAAATCCTTTAGATAGGTCACCATTAAAAGGGTGTTAAAGCCTCTATCGGGGCAGGCCTCTCACAAGGAAAACCATTGATGATGGTCAAACTTTATAACCTTGACAAGTTACATATTACTGCAGTGATAAGTTGTGGGTGTCATCCCCACCCTAGTTTTACCTTCTCATTTTGGAGGGTTTTTGGGTGATCAAATCTTGTGTTATCCATTTTCATACATGTCTTTACTTTCATATAAATTAGATGTGTTGCATGCATGTGATTGATTTCAGTTAAAAAATTTAGAAGTTAAAGTTTGTTACTTTTGATTCACCCCCCCTCTCAGAAGTATATCTTCCCACTTGTAAATTCCAACAAAGCCAACCAAGGGGGCCCATTTGGGAGGTGGAATAGATTTAGGTAGAGTAAATTCATTTCCTACAATCTCTTGTTTTCAAGATAGATTTATTGTATTATTCCTATAGCATTGTTACTGTGAAATTTATCTACAACACTTGTGGAAAATGATCATGGTGGATGTTTGAGTTGTTAACTAGTTTAGAATTATTTTTTCGAAGTTTTTTACAGTTATCTATTGTTAGTCCAAGTATGTTTACTATTTTATCACAATAGTATAGATTCATTTCATGCATTTTACTTTACTATAGCATAGGTGTTAAGACTCTTAAAGGAACTTAGTGCACATACTGTGCTGACCCATTTCAAGTCCTATGTCCCTGGGTTGACAATTCAAGTGTAATTCATGATGGAATAGGTAGTCTTCAGGATAGATATAGTATCCTGGAGGGAGACAATGGAGTGATAATCTTTATCTATTATGAAACCCTTATAGCCATGCCAACTCCAACATCAATTTCTTTCAATTTGTCTTGAAATTTAGGTGGAGGCCATTTGAAAATCGCAACTACCTCTTCACCCAATTTTAGTTTCTTCTTAGATGCCCTTCTTGTAGACACTATAGTAGATGTCTTGGTAGGATTGGTTATAATAACCTTACCTTTCTTCTTGACTGGCTCTTCTTCTTCTGATTTTTCTTCATCTTCTACATCATCTTCTTTTATGTCATCTCCTTACCTTCTATCAATAGGAGAGTGGAGCTAGTTTGTTTCAATTTCGCTATCCTCTTTTTACCTTTGTTGACAACTTGAGGGAGTTTTAACTCTAATTCAATTCTTGCTTTAGCTTCCTCATATATTTCAAAATATGTATCCTTTGGGTCAATAGGTTCATTTAACAATTCCTCAATAATATCCCTGGTGTCATCTATATTTACCTCACAACCTAGAGGCTTGAACCATACAATTCTCGATTTGGCTACTTGTATATACACTTTGTCACAATCCACCATAAAAAATTTATCATCCTTATAGTCTTCTACAATTTTCTTTGGTATTTTGAATCTATTATTGATCTTATCCTTAAATGCATCAAAATAGTTGTCCATGATATTGACATAATTTTCTCCCATTTTTGCTATATACTCATTGATTTGATAAATAACAGGTATATCTTCTCTCCAACACCTGTACTTTTTGATGGGAAAAACTTTTGTACAAAGAAAAATAAACAAGTTAAGAGTGAATCTAACTTACAAGGATTATTCTTTGATGTCATGATGCTTTCCATATTTTTGTTGAACTCGTTCAATATCAACTCGACAAGGTCAAATGACATGTTGTTCTTGACCACTTTGAAAGAAAGATCTACAGCTTTACAATATACATTATTAAGACAAATGGAGTTGTATATCTCATGTGAAATTATATGAATTCCAAATTTTAGCTCCATATTAGTAACACAATTGATCTTCATACCCCTTCCATCCCATTCAACAAGAGTTTTCTTCTCCAGTTGCACCTGACTTAGGGTTTTGGTGGTTTTTGCCTTTGTTAATAGTAGAAGCCCTATGATTCAATGAACTATTTTCTTTGTTTTCAAAATAGGTTGTTCCAACCATAAATGCCCATTGTGCACATGGCTAAGGATAAACCTTATCCATTTTATCTGAAAATCTCGGGGCATGTATGGAATGTGGGTCAAACCCTTTGCTTCTAAGTGATGATGCTTCGATTTTAACACACCATTCACACACAACTTCTCCAAAGTTTCATCCATTTCTAAGGTTCCCATGTCTTGGATAGAACATAAAAAATGCGAGAAAATATCATTTATCATAAGTACCTTTGATGGAATCTGAGATTATGCTTCGATGGGATAAAGGATTTCTACAACAGTCAGTCTAAGCTTGAAATCAGGTGCCTTCCATTCAACTCCTTGAAGCAACATTTTGGACCCTTTCTTTGTCTTGCTGTTGGAAGATGCCATCGCTAAATAGGGCTTTAGAAAACACAAAAACCCTTAACAACAATTTGCATAGATTGCTTGGATGCACAAAGATCACTCTTTGCAAATAGCTCTTGAAGATTCACGGTGACAAATGAATTCAATTTCACCCTTTTTAACAAATTTAATCTTTCAATCGCCATAAATGCTTGGTCTGTTGACTAGGTTGATGAAAAACTATCTTCCACTTAGCTTGAATTAATTGCTTGGTAGGAATATTCATGACTCAATGTCCAAACAACTTGGTTACTCCCGATCTTGCTCGATAGGGTCTTGCAACCCGATCTCACTCGGTAATGTTTAGAATTCCTTCAAACACTTGGTGATCCCTCTACATCATGAATATTGATATGGATCTTTTCTTTCTATTAACTGGAATTAATGTAGGATTTCTGCTTCAAAATCTTGGTTCCAATTATCCTTGTGGTAGATCAAGTAGAAATACTTGAGTCACCCAATTCTTGAGTGGCATGTGCTTCATTTCTCGGACTTGCATTCTTAGAAGATTTTGGATTCCACTGCTATCTCATTTGCTTTCTGATGTTATCACCCTTGGCTTTCTTTTCATCTTCAATTCTTCTAGTGTTCATACAGTCCTTGGCAAGTTGACCAAGTTCTGTACATATGAAACATCTTCTAGTGGTGTCTCTTGTCCTCATGTGATGTTTTACATAGTTTATTCCAATGTGTCCAAATTCTCCACAATAATGACATCTGTACCTAGTGTTGTAGTCCCAACCAAATACTACTTTCACAATCTGTTCTACTGGATTTAATATCATAGTTTTTCATTTAGAAGATTTGTGCCCACACTTCTTGTATTTGTGACATTTACCCTCAAATTTAGGTTTCTCTTTGCATTCATTAGCTCTATGACCATGCTAATTGTAATTGTAGCATTTTCCAATAAATTTAGCTTTACCATTGCTCCAACATTTGTTTGATGTATTACTAACTTACCACAGTGACTGCAAGTAGGTCTTTGATTCTTTTAAGCTCCTTGTTTGGATGATTCATCTTCTTCTGTATATCTAATTCTTGCTTTTCCCTTTTGCCTATATTGGATTTGCTCATTTAGTTGATCCATGTTTGCTTGAGATTTCATCATTCCTTTCAATGTTTAGATCAATTTGCAATCTTTCATTCTCTAATCTTAAATTCATGATTTCTTCATTTGCATTGGTAAGCTAATTAATGAGGTCTGCTTGTTGAAGGGATAGATGTTGAATTTCATTATTATTTTTTCCTTCTAATTCTCCTTTTGTCTTGTTTTTCTCTTTCATGACTTCACACAATCTTACTAACTGAATTTCTTGTTCTCTTTTTAGCTTCCTTACTTATTCTTGAAGTGTGATATTCTTTTCTAATAGTTCTTTGATTGCCTCATTAGCTTCATCTGAATTAATTTCTGAATGAATGCCTTCAATTCTTTCTTCAATCTAGAGTTTGTCATTGATATGTACTACAAATTTTTTTCTTCTTTTCAAGGATTGAGAGAGTTTCTCCTTTGCTTTCTTGAGTTGCCCGATAGCCAATTCCAAATCTGGCTTTTCATTGTCAATAGCCTTATTAAGTCTAAATACCTCCATAGCCTTTTATCTTTACTCAAGTTGTTAAACTTTTTCTCAAAGAACCACAAAGCTCTGATACCAATTGTTGGAAATATATGATATGCTAAGTTACTAAGAGGGGAGGGGTGAATCGGTAACTTTTAAAACTTGATCTTTGTTTACCAATTAATCCTTCATGAATATTCTAATCTAATTACATGCATGAAAAATTGAAAGCATTAAAATATTCATACCACTTTGACACACAATATGGTAACCTAGAAACCTTCCAACTAGAAAGTAAAACTAGGGTGGGGATGATACCCACAAGCTTTAGTACTGTAGTATAAAGTTGGTCTATTAAGGCTTACAATGATCAATTCTAATGATCTGCCTTATTAGGAGTAATAAGGAATACTAGGTCCACGTTGCAAAAGGATTTACAAACATATAATGAAGTATGCACTCGATAAAAAGATTTACAAAAGACTGTTAAGTCTACCTTGTGAAGGATTTAACTATTCCACCTATTAGGATGAACTAGTGGATGATCTCTAATTTGCAACTTGATTTGTTGAATGAGATTCCTTTGAGTGTAATGATCACCTTGTTGTGATAGATAAATCTTTGCTACTCCTTATACTGTTGTAGCCTTTTACTTCGCACTTATGCACTTTTATACTTTGATGATATTCCACATATTGTACATATATTGGATCTTATACAATACATTACATATATACCAATCCAATTTACAAATCAACAAAGTTGGCTACAATACAAATTTCACTAAAATACACGAGGTTGACCCACTACAGGGACTCAGGTTTTGAAGACAAACTCGATGAGATATTGATGTTCGAAAACCGTTGTCAACACTTAGCATCGTCATGAATCATGGTAGAAATAGAAGTTGGGATCATACTAATCACTTCCAAGTAGTCTAATCTCGATCTACACTGGTGACTCGATGAATACTACAAAATTTGGCATATAAACTAGATTCAAACTACATAGCTCAATCAACACTATCACTACGAGCTTAGTACAAATTGAATCACTTGGTTGACATTGCATAGCTTAGTCAACACTAGATTCGCATCTTTGAATTTGAGAACTTGGTAACCACTGTAGAACTTGGCTTACACTGAGAAACTCGGTAAGCACTATGAAACTCGATTTATACTGATAATCACCAACTTGGTACAAACTGCTTGGTGCAAACTAAATGATATTCCTAGTACTTAGTAGCAACTATAGAACTCAGTAGATCCTAAATTACTTGGTTAACACTGCTAACTATACAATAAGCTTGGTAGTTGTTGGCTATATAAATAAGTGTGATGTCACTAATAAACAAACTTGACTAAAATGTCGACAATATCACCTTAAAATGGAAGCACTTCCATGTAAAGAGTGTTTAGCCCTCTGAGTAAATGATTTGGGGTCATGTCAAGTGCCTTGAATGGGTCTTTATTGGATCTAGCTTTTTTCCCAATTATGACCCCTTTTGCACTTTCTTTCTACACTTTTTTGGCATTCTGGACTGAAATCCTGAGATTATTGACTTTTGGGTCAAGGATGACCTCAGGTTCAAGGATAACCTTTTAGGTCAAGGTCGACCTTGATCATGACCTAGGTTAGTGATGACCTTGACTGTGATCTAGGTCAAGGTCAACTTCAACCCTGACCCAAGGTTCAAATTTCAAGGTTCCATGATTTCTAGATGTCAGGTTTCAAAAAAAATGTTTTCCCACTCTCAGGTTGACTATTTTGGTCTCCAAAATGGTAAACTCTTAAATTGAATTTAATCTAGGTCCATTTCTAAGGGTTAAGGTTAATTGGGATTTAGTGCTCCTATGTCAACCTTCTCTAGAAGTTTGTGCCCTGGGTCTCTATATAAGGAAGCCTCCTCTCATTTTTTTGAACCTACGGATGCATGACAAGGCATAAGGAGATGAGACAAAGTTATACTCTTTCATGATCAAGCATTATCAAGTTCAAGTAAGCATCCATCTTCTAGCATTCAATTCATTAAGGAGATCCATCCATAACCATTGAAGGATTCAAGCTTTGGAGCCCTCTTATTGAAGATTCACTCATTTTCATTCAAGCCTCTTCCTAATCCAAGATACATTCAAGATTGGTGTTGAAGATCTAATGTCATTTATTTGAGACATCTTACATTCATTTGGAGCATTCATACTTGTGGTTCAAGGATTCAAATCCTCCACAAGGATTTTTTTGAGATGTCATTTTGCACAATGCTTAATGATAGGAATTCATTCGAACTCCTCTCTTGAAAAGCTAATCTAAGATCAACTCCAAGGTTCCAGATGAACTTGTGACCTACTAGAATCCTCTTAGTAGTGTATTCACCCTAAAATGGTTGCCTAGACTATGGGCCCCCATTATTCAATTTATCAAATTTTGTAAATTAATGGTTTACAATATTTTATTAAATCAATTCAAATCAATTTCTTTGATCAAATTGTATTTAATTTTATTATTACAATATTTCCTAAAGGTTTGATCATTTTATCCTAAGTCTTATTTAATTAAAAGACAACCTCTCTTTTAATTAAATAATTAATCCACATTTATTTAATTAAGAGAAAAACCCTTCTTTTAATTTAATTAAATGTTTCTTGTTTAATTAAACGAACTTGCTCCCTTTTAATTAAATAAAATGTCAATTGAAAAAGGAAATAAAATAAATAAAAACTAAATAAATCCTTTTTTTCCTCTACACTTAAATGCACATATTTCTAAGTGGGATTCCGTCTAATTTTCCTCCTCTTTTCTCATTGGTTGAATTTTGTCTCACACAGATCATTCTTTCTTCACCCTTGATTAAATCTTATTGCCTTTTAATCTTAATAATATATTCTTCTTTATAAGGGAGAGTCTTCTCCTCATTTTTGACATCCATTACTATGCTATTGTAATGCTGCAGGTTTGGAGAGCGATTTTTGGGGGAGTTTCAGCATTAAAAAATTTCATGGAGTATCTTCTTGTCTTCTTCTCTCATGCATCGATGGCTTCCATCATCATGATCCATCCTTGCATTTTCATATTATCTTAGATCCATGTTTATTTTCATAGATTAGTATTGCATTGTTATTTCCTTTCATAGATTAGATTTACTTTCTTGTATTGGTTTGCATTGTCATCATTTAGATTAGCTTGCATCTACATTTGCATTCATATTTTGGTCTTTGAATCTCTCATTTGATGTACTTGCATGGGCACAAACTAGGTCAAACTGAGGGCCTCTATCACAAACCCTTGCACTCCATGAATAAAGAGTTATAAGCTACCATTTGAGACCTCATTCTTGAGCAATCTTAATATAATGACTCATAGAAGTATGCTCACATTTTTTGAGCCCACCATGGGGCAACCCACCTTTACTTGCTAGTTTTAGATATTTTTGGAGCTAAACCCCTTATGTGGATTTGTTTGGAGACAAAAAAACCCTAGATCTTAAAGTTTTAATCATATCTCCCAAATGGCTTGGTGTTTTGGCTTTAATTTGTTTTTGTAGGGTGGTGACATATCAGAGAAGCTTCAGTGAAATTTTCAGATTTTCAAAGGTTTTTACAATTTTTTATAATTTTTTCTTGATTTTTAATGGAAAATCATTTTAGGGCTCAAATTAGTGATTTTTTTAGAAAATTATACATTTTTGGAAAGGTCTCTAAATTATAAATAGGGTTGCTTCTTTCTATTTTGATTTTAGAGATCATATTAAGGCTCAATAAAGCGATTTGCAAAAATTGGTCTATTTTGCAAAATGACTCTCTAGGGCACAAATGAAAAGAACTTTTCAAAATTCTAACATTTTTGTTAAGCTCTCTAATTTTTTATAGGGGTCTTTTTTCTACATTTAGGGTTTTGGATCCAAATTCATATCATATAAGTTCAATCTTGTTAACTAGGTGAAAAATCAATATTAGAAAAAGGGCATTTAATGAATAGTTTGCATTTAATTTTTACATGGACCAATGAATGATGTGAGCTTTCATTTGAGTTATTTGTTGGTTATTATCACTCTTAAAAATTATATTTTCATATCTAACCCTATTTTTGCATAAGTTGGATAAATATTACATATCTTGTGTTTGCTTGTTTTGCTTGTCACTTTGTTCATTGTGAATGAGCATTCAAACATAAACGAAAGGTACAATAGAGAAAAGATGCGTTGAAAGAATTACTAGGTATTTTGTTGGATATCTATAATATTTATATTTGGAAATGAAATGAACCCTCTCATGTGTTTGGCTTGAGTTTACATGCTTTCGTAGATTCACACTTCATTTGGTGCTCTAAAATTGGATCTAGATTTACTTACACGCATATGTGTTTCACATAGTAATTAGGCCCTATGAACACTATTTGTGGAGTTCTTGAGGGAATGTGCTTCATTTGCTCACCTTACATGTGAAGCTCTTCTCGATGATAGATCCCCTTGTAGGTAGAGATGGATATTTGTTATTATCTCACTATTTCGCTTGGGTTTGTCCTCAACATCTATTAGTACTTTCTCTTTTGAGATTGGTAGTGTTTGTTGTTAGCTTTTTCAAAAATTTGGTGAGGTGATTTGGAATTAGTGTGTCAAAAAATCTTGTTTGCTATGTTTGGGTAAGGTGAAGAGGCTAGAGAATTATGCTCTGTTCCCTTTCAGGCACATCAAAAACTTGAAACCCCTAAATCCAAACCAAGACCCCATGTGGTACAGCCCATGTGGTGCAACTTTGTGAGTCTTCCTTGATTAGAAAGGGTTAACTGTAGTGGACATTCCCCTTATTAAATCAACAATGTGGACAGAACCTCAAGCGGTAATAGCCATTTTTGACGTGGTAGTAGCAACTGTTATATAAATGTCCTTGCGGGAGAAATTCTCATGGGTGTAGTCTTTTGTTGGGTTGTCAGATCTCCTTAGTATCTTCGATTGATTAAATTCTCAGAATATGTCAAAACCATGGTGCACTAGGATTGGATTTTGCCCACTTTAGATTGCAAAATCTATAGATTTGAACATTACTAAGAACCATAGTGCTACCAAATTTTCTTTTCTAAGACTATATGCATGATTGGAAAACATTTTTAAAACATACACAGTGGTGGTTCTAGGGATTAGACTGGTACTACAACACTATTCTTGTTCATGTGCAAGGTTTCTTTGTCTCTTGCTCATTGTTTGAAGATGTTTTCTTGAAATTCCTGATTTTTGTCTTATGTGCCTAGTTTATGATTCAAAATTTATCACACCTAGTTAGATATTTAAAATAAATAAAATCTAAGTTCCTGAATCAAGACTTCATGATCAAACTGCTTTACTATCATGTTATTTCTAGTCTCCCTAGGTTGATTAGGTTCAAATTAGGCTACTTACCCCATTGTTAGAAACTTTTTTGCGCTCTAGGTTATTGTGCTTTGACCCCTTGAATTAGTGATCTTTGTTTTCACAAGTGACCTTGTTTGGAGTCGGTGAGTTGGAGACTGTCCTTGTTGAGAAAGATATACTTTTGGATTCTTTGATATTATGCTTGGAGAGTCTTAGTAATTTCTTGTCCATCCACTTTCATAAAAATTCAATTTTAGTTATTTATAATTTGGATAAATCATCCTCCTGATCCATATGTGCTAGGGCATTCACCCAAAGTTGTGGGCATCCATGTGGTAGTGTTGGTTTATGCCCATTGCAAAATTACATCTTATCACATCTCTTTTGGACAAGTGAATGCTTTTACTATCCTAGTTTTGTATCAATGTTTCTCAAGGTTATCCTATTACCTAATACCTTTTCTTCCATGCCGATTACAACAAGATATCAATTAGATCAAGGAAAGTGACCTCAAGTCATCTTTAAACAATTACCTTTAGTTCAAACTCATCAACGACGTAAGGGAAAAGAACCTATGTTTGTTCAATTGCTTGAGAATATTCCAAAAGCTTTTTTTGACCATAGTAGTGACCTTATTGAGTTGAGTACACCCTTAGCATCACCTCACTTGGATATGGATATGGATTTTACAATGGCTCCACAAAAGAAGAATTGAAGTGGTGAATACTATGTTGCCCTTTTGAGTGGTGGTCCCGCTCGTGAAAATAGACCAACATCACCCCATATTGAGGATAGATATTTGGATGCACACCAAAGGGCTAAGAAAGGTAAGAATTATGCCTATCAAGAAGAGAAATCCCAATATGATGATCAAATTACTGCGCCTTCTAGTGCTCGTGTGAATGCAACATTTATTGGTAACTAGTTTAGAAAGTCAAGATCGTGTACACCGCTCATGACACCTTTAGGTTATGAAAGTGGTAGACTCAAAGTACTTGAGTGTGAGAGAAAAGCCCTTCTAGAAGAACAAGCTAAGAAGGAAGAACAATTTAGATTCCTAGAGGAAGAAAGGCAAGTTATGATTGAGATAGAAAGGAAAGCTCATCAAGAAGCACAAGACCTTCTCATGGCTTTGTAACTTGACAATAAATTCAAAAATGTGCACATTGGTGGCAGAAACAACTCTCCTCCATCCACCCCTCCTAAGACTCCACGAAGTGGAAGACACTCAATATCTCCTTCACGATCTCCTAGCCCTAGAGGATCTTCAAGACATGATTATTATAGAAGACCAACACCTCCTAGATTTTCACAACAACCTTTACAACAAGCTCATCATGGTTCACAATATGGAGGTGGTGGCTCAAACTTTGACTATAATTCTTATGATTTCATGGCTATGCAACCAGACCCACATCTTCAGCAACATATGGAAACATATATGAACCAAAATAGAGATGCATGCTTTCAACATTTAATCAACAAGGGTGCTAAGGTCCCTTGCAACTTTGATGTAGATCAAAAGATTCAAAAGCATGATCCCTCTATGAAAGAAGAAATTGACCAATTGAAGAAATAGCTAAAGCAAATATCGACACTCAATAGTTTTTTTCACTTGATTCAATTTGTCCTAAACCTTTTGATAAGAGTGTTGACATGAAAGATTTTCCTAGTAAAATTGAGATCCCCCAATATGACAGATATGATGGAAATGGGGATCCGAATGATCATGTACATCAATTCTCTACTATGAGTTTTGAGTTTCATCATGAGGACTCATACATTATGAGATTATTCCCAAGGAGTCTTAAAGGTCAAGCAATGAAATGGTTTACCAATATAACTCCTCCTATTAAGACGTTCCCTGAGTTAATTCAGAGATTTGTTCAACACTTTGCATACAATATTTCACGATCTATCTCACAAATGGACTTATGTCACACAAAGTAAAATCAAGGAGAATCCTTTATTACTTTCTTGCAAAGGTGGAGATGACAATGCTCTCGCTATTCTAGGACTATTCCTAAGAAATAAAAGATTGAAATACTCATTAGTAACATGGTTCTTGAGATGAAGTACAGAGTTAAGAAGATGGATTTTGAGTCCTTTGATACCATGGTTGAAGCTACATTTAGAATTGGGGATGTTTTGAGAGAGCAAGGTATTTTGATAAAAAAATGAAACAACAACAACAATGGTTAGAATAACAACAATAACAAGGATAAAGGAAAGAAAACATATTGGAATAAGAACAAACAAGTGGTTAATGATGGAGCTATGGATTCCTCTAAGCCTAAAGACCAAGTTGTTCTCCATTTGGCTAGTGCCAATCAACAAAGTAGCAAGCCAAGATATCAAGAAAAGGCCTAAAGGAGAGAATCGTAACTTTACGCAATTGGGTGAGTCATATGAAGAGATATTCACAAAGTTCCTTGCTCATAATCTTGTGCACCCTTATGATGCTACAAAGTTCCACATACCTAAAGTTAAGCCATGGTGGTGGGATGAGGAGGCCTATTGCAAACTTCATAATGGCATTAGACACTGTTGATCTCAGATTGGTTTTGACAAGTGAGTGTCAACACACTTAAGCCATTTACTTAGTTCATGTTGAACTAGTAATACATGTCAATGAGAAGAACCTCCTTATAGCAATATCGTGAGAATGCTCGAAATAACAGAATACAAAGTGATAGCAGAACTCAGAATAAATCTACTGATCGCAGGCCACTTCGAGGGGGTAACCTCCTTTGAGCAAGCTCAATATAATAAATTCGTCCGTGCCCATCAAGGGCCTCAACCTATTCTTATATACTGGGTACGATCTAGAAAAGTAATACTACCTATGCATGTGGGATAATAAAATAAACTCACGGGACGACTTACAAAGCATATGCGTCCAACACTCTACTCTAACAAAATAAACAGAAGGAACACACAGGTTCGTAACATCCCCTCTCCCTTAGAAAAAAGCTTTGTCCTCAAAGCTTAAGGTGTGGAAATTGTTGTTGAATCTGAAGAAGGGGTTCCCAGGTAGCATCCTCTGGTTGCATGCCATGCCACTGAATCAAGACCTCAGAGATGGAGCGAGAGCGAAGCTGGCGAGTGCGCTGGTCAATGATTGCCACCGGCTCCAGGATAATGGATCCTTCCGTATCCATTTCAGGGAGAGTAGTTTGTGCTCTGACAGTGGTACCCAGAACTTTCTTTAGACAAGAAACATGAAAAACTGGATGAATGCGGGAAGAAGGAGGAAGTTCCAGTTTATAAGCAACTGAACCAATCTTCTGTAGAACCTGATAAGGCCCATAAAATTTTGGGGCCAGCTTATGACGCCCTTTCAGCTTTAGGGAGGATTGTTTGTATGGCTGTAGACGAAGAAAAACCATATCCCCAACTTGAAATGAGCGCTCAGAACGGTGTTGATCTGCTTGTTGTTTCATCCGATTACGGGCCATGTGAAGATTATCCTGTAAGGTACGAAGAATCTGATCCCTGCTGCGGAGAACTATGTCAACTGCCTGGACTGGTGAGCTGTTGGGAGTGTAGGGAAGGAGCACTGGAGGTGCCTGACCATAGACTGCTTCATATGGAGTCATTTTAGAGGCAGTGTGGTAAGAGGTATTGTACCACCATTCAGCTAAAGGGAGCCACTTGGCCCACTGATGTTGCTGTTCGGAAGTGAAGCAACGAAGATAAGTTTCCAAGCATTTATTGACAATTTCCGTTTGACCATCAGTTTGTGGCTGATAGCCCGAACTCATCTTCAGTTTGGTGCCAGTTTTCTGAAACAGTTCAGTCCAAAAATGACTGGTAAAAGTTGCATCACGATCAGAGACAATGGAAGAAGGGAGTCCATGAAGACAAAATATTTGGTCCATGAAGATTTGTGCAACAGAGGAGGCAGTATAGGGGTGGCTGAGGGCACAAAAATGACTATATTTCGAGAGACGATCAACCAAAACCAAGATCACTATCTTGCCACCGGATTTAGGAAGCCCTTCAATGAAATCCATAGAAATATCAGTCCAAATCCGTGTAGGGATGGGCAATGGTTCGAGCAAGCCAGGAAGGAGGGTCGTTTCACCCTTGTGGCGTTGGCAAGTATCACATTCAGCCACCATCTGTTGAATCGTCTGTTTCATTCCTTTCCAAAAGAAGTTTCTCCTTGCTCGCTCATAAGTTTTGAGGAAGCCTGAGTGCCCTGCTGAAGGAGAAGCATGGAGTTCATAAAAAATAGCCTGATGTAGAGTTGGGTTCTGAGGAAGCACTAGCCGACCCTTGTATCGAAGAGAAGCACCATCCCAAGAGTAATGTGGTATAGCAGAAGGATTATTGGCTAGCTGGTGAATGATTTGAGATAAAGAAGAGTCACTGTCATAGCCCTGCTGAACAGACGCTAACCAATTGGGAATGGGCTTAGAAATAGCGGAAAGGGAAGCTTGATTATCAAATGTGCGAGAAAGAGCATCTGCCACAATATTCTCCTTACCCTTCTTGTAGGTGATCTCATAATCATACCCCATGAGTTTGCTGACCCATTTTTGTTGTGTAGGAGAGGATACCCGTTGTTCCAGGAAGTATTTCAGACTTTGGTGATCGGTTCTGATGCAAAAATGACTCCCTAAGAGGTATGGCCGCCACTTCTGTACAGCATGCAAAATAGCCATCATTTCTTTTTCATAAGTAGAGAGGGCTAGATTCTTACCAGAGAGGGCTTTGCTAGTGAACGCAATAGGATGGTCATCTTGCAGGAGAACAGCACCCAATCCATTGCCGCAAGCATCACTCTCAATAGTGAAGGGTTTGGAAAAATCTGGCATCGCGAGAACAGGTGTACTGCACATAGCCTGTTTCAGTTGTTCAAATGCAGTCTCAGCAACAGGGGTCCAGGAGAAGGCATCCTTTTTTAACAGAGCTGTCAATGGTGCTGCAATTTTCCCGTAATCTTTGACAAACTTGCGGTAGTAGCCAGTCAACCCCAAAAAACCCCGAAGGCTCTTGAGAGTTTTAGGATGCGGCCAAGTTTTCATGGCATCTATTTTTGTAGGATCCACCCGCACTCCATGGTGTGCAACAATATGCCCGAGATACTCCACTTCCTCCTGGCCAAACACACATTTAGATAGTTTTGCACAGAGTTGATGATCAGAGAGAAGTTGCAAGACAAGCTCCAGATGATGGAGATGCTCAGCCCAAGTTTTGCTATATATGAGGATATCATCAAAGAAGACCAGAATGAATTTTCGGAGGTATGGTCGAAATATGTTATTCATCACTGCCTGAAATGTTGAAGGAGCATTCGTGAGGCCAAAGGGCATGACTAAAAATTCATAGTGACCATCATGTGTGCGGAAGGCAGTTTTAGGTATATCCTCCTCATTAACCCGAATTTGATGATACCCAGAACGAAGATCTAACTTGGAGAAAAAATGAGCCCCATGAAGTTCATCAAGAAGTTCATCAACAACTGGAATGGGAAACTTGTCCTTTATAGTGAGATGATTAAGTGCTCGGAAATCAATGCAGAGTCGCCATGACCCATCTTTTTTGCGAACAAGCAGAACTGGAGAAGAAAAGGAACTGGTACTAGGGCGAATAATACCTTGCTTCAGTAAGTCACGGACAAGTATCTCGATTTCGGTCTTCTGATGAAATGGGTAGCGGTAGGGCCTGATGTTGGGCGGAACACTGCCAGGAAGGAGCTGAATACGGTGGTCCTGTGGACGAGAAGGAGGTAATCCCACAGGTTCAGCAAATATACCAGAATACTTGTCCAAAATGTGTTGGAGATCGGCAGGAGTGCTAGAGACTGCTGATGGCTGCATCTGAATGGAATGGAGCTGAGCGATGACACCATGTGAATTCTTCTTAAGAAGTTTTTCCATACGGTGTGAACTGATGATGCTGAGAGACCCTGGTTGTAAGCCTTTCAAAGTGTGTTGGTGCCCCTCGGCTGAAAACTGCATCCAAAGTTCAGCAAAATCCCAGAGAATGGGGCCAAGAGTGCGTAACCATTGGGCACCCAAAACCACATCACAGCCACCTAAGGGTAAGGAAAACATGTCAGAGCGCATGTTATAATCTCCAATAGAGAGACGCACATTGCGACATTTCCCTTTACAAGGTAAAGTGCCCCCATTGGCAATCATGACTTCAAAGCTAGAGCAGGGATGGATAAAGCAATCAGCCTGTTTGGCTATTCGTGGATCAATGAAGTTATGAGTGCTACCAGAATCAATGAGTATAGTAAGAGGGATCTTCTTGAAGAAACCCTGGACCCGCATGGTTTGTGGAGTAGTGACTCCTGCCAAAGCATGGACAGATATCTCTGGTGGAGCTTCTGGGGAAGCAGGTTCAGGCTGGTGAGGCTCAACCTCAGCATCCACTGTTTCCTGAGCATCTACATATTCTTCCAGTTCCGGTGGAGAATCCACATCCAAGAGATAGAGCTTTTGCTGAACACATCTATGGCCCCGAGACCATTTCTCATCACAATTATAACAAAGCCCTTTGTCTCGCCTAACTCGCATCTCTGTTTCAGACAAGTGCTTGATCGGAGTAGTTCTGGGAGCTGGTATGACTGGAGGGTTGTGAGAACCTGTATTTCTGAATGGAACAAAATTAGATCTGGAGCGTTGTAGAGCACTAATCTTGTCTTCCGCTAACTTAGCCAACCCAAGGGCTTCCATCATTGTAGTAGGTCGAAACATTTTGACTTCTGAGCGAAGTGCATCCTTCAGACCACTGACAAAACAACTACGGAAGAATTCATCAGACAAGCCCTCTATGTGATTAGCTAATTTTTCAAACTCTGTCTGGTATTCTCTTACAGTGCCTGTTTGACGCAGTTTAGTGAGTGCTCCTGTGAAATCATCAAAGGAACTAGGGCCAAAGCGCTCCAAAATGAGGGTGCACAATTCGCTCCACGTTGGGCCTACATTAGCCTTGATGTACCAACGAAACCATTGAAGAGCTTCATGTTCCAAATGAAAAGATGTAAGGGAGACTTTGTGGTTATCCAAAGTATTATGCAAGCTGAAATACTGCTCTGCCCTATAGATCCATCCAGTCGGATCAGAACCATCGAAGCGTGGAAAATCAAGCTTTGGTCCATGGAAATTGCCAGAAGAGGACCCAGTATCTCCTGAATGGTTTCGGCTCATGGCTGACTGCTGAAAGTTAAGACCCAGAATTTTGTCATCCAGATCTTGAAGTCTGGTTTTGAGGGATGCAATTTCCTCTTCCATGATTTTTGCTCCTGTACGCGTAACAACCATAAAACAAGGGTTTTTTTTTTTTTTTTTTTTTTTTTTTTTTTTTTTTTTGAAATGGGTAGAAGATGAGAAACAAAAACTTTTTTAGTTACGGAAAACTTGGATTTGGGTAAAACTCATATAGGAAATGGGTGTTCGACGGGTGGTGGGAGACTATCTCGGGACAAGGGAAAAAGAAAAATGAGGGTTTCAAGGGTAGGGAGGCGAAATGAGGCGAACAGTCCAAGAGGGATAAGGGAGCAAAATGAGGAATTGAATCTTGTGGCTCAGTTTGGTGGCGATTGGATGAGAGGTGAAAAAGATAGGGCAAACCCTAAAATTAGATAAATGAGGGATTTAGGGCTTTGATATGTAAAATTTGGGGTTGGGTCGCCAAGGAAGGAAGTATGCGAAACAATATTGCAGACGTTCTGCGGAAGTATGAGCAGAAACAGAAAGCAAACAAGGAAGCTACGACTAAAAAACAGAAAAATTTTTACTCTTTTTTTTTTCTGAACAGTCGACTTAGAAAAATTCACTCACAGACAGAACAACTGAAAAGAGTTATTGCAATAACAAGAGATATTAGAAGTGAGAGGAACCTGAAGGCCACGACAGAAAAAAATTTGATGTAATTTCCACCCAGCGAGCCCAAGAGAGTGCTCTGATACCAGATGAGAAGAACCTCCTTATAGCAATATCGTGAGAATGCTCGAAATAACAGAATACAAAGTGATAGCAGAACTCAGAATAAATCTACTGATCGCAGGCCACTTCGAGGGGGTAACCTCCTTTGAGCAAGCTCAATATAATAAATTCGTCCGTGCCCATCAAGGGCCTCAACCTATTCTTATATATTGGGTACGATCTAGAAAAGTAATACTACCTATGCATGTGGGATAATAAAATAAACTCACGGGACGACTTACAAAGCATATGCGTCCAACACTCTACTCTAACAAAATAAACAGAAGGAACACACAGGTTCCTAACAGTCAAGCACAACATGTAAATATTAGACCATGTCGAGTTATAATGAGTGTTGAGTCACTCATGTGTCGAGTCACTTAGGCATCAAGCAGATAGACCATGCTGAGTGATTTAGGAGCCAAGTGAACAGTGGATGCCGAGTAAGGTAGGTGTCGAGTAATACTATATAGAATAATGCATGTCGAGCATCAGAGACTTCATATCTAAGTGACACAATTTTGACATATTTATTTATAATAGCACAAACAACTATGTAAACCATTTTTTGGGCTGACTTAAGATTATATTTCGATAATATGGAGATAAGGATGAATCTATATTTGGATTCCCTATGCAATTACATGCAACCAATCAAAAAAAGGGAAGGTTTAAGCAGTAAAATGGATGAATCTCAGTCGTAGATTCATACCTAACCCTAAGCCACCTAAGTAGGAGGACAAAGCCCTAAACTCTTTACAATGTTGAAAGATGAGAGTGAATGTGGAAGGAATTGAAGGAGCAAACAAAATAGTTTGCAAAGCATTCAAAGTGACTTAGAAGTGAGAGTGAATTGTAGAATTGGTTAGAGAAGAATAGAGGATAGAGAAAAAGATACAGCATTGAGACATCTGATCATAAAGGATCAATTAGACATTGCTAAGAGGTGATCTGTTATTAGGAAAACAAGTGCTAATTGCAGGATCTATGCTGAGATATTTTAATAGGTGATTTTAGTTAAATCTCTTAACAACGTATTCCTAACAAGCTATATAAAATCTTTTAACAGGGTGCTTACTTAATTATAAGTTGAAGTCCTCTAACAAGGCACACTTCTAACAGGGTGTTGAAATCCTCTAACAAGATGAGACCTAACAGTCTTTGTAAGCCTTTAATAGGGTAGACCTTTCACAAGGTAGATCATGTTTCATGGTCAAATCATTGTAACCTTAATTGGATACACTTTATTACTATAGTAGTGAAGATTTTTGGGTGTCATCCCCACCCCAGTTTTACCTTCTCACTTGGAGGGTTTCTCAGTAATTGTATATGGTGTCATGTGTGTGAATGCTTATATGGTTATAAGTTTTAGATACATATGCTTTACATTTTATTTCAACTTACTTATGCATGTGATGAATGAATGGTGGAAGTTTTATGGGTTCAAGATTAAACTATTGATTCACCTCTCCCTCTCTCAAAAGTTTACTTTATCCCCTTGTAATCCCAACAATTGGTATCAAAGCCTTGTTCTCTAAAAGAGAACCTTTGCAGCTTTGAGGAAAGATCTTGAAATTGAAGTCTACAAGTTGGGAAAATTTATTGAAAACTAGGAGATTGAAATGCATCTCATACTACATCAATTGAATGGGGCAAGAGAGGAACTAAAGAAATCCTTGAAGAGAAGGAAAGAGATTGCTATTGCAGAGAATGACACACTATACAAAGATATAGACACTACGAAGCTATTTGTAGATGGTGACTCCAATGAATTTGATGCAGCAGTTGTAAATCTAATGGAAAAGAATAGAATCCCAGCTGAGGAAATCATAAATTGCAAGCTAGAGAAAGAATCACAAGCTATACTACTATGTAAGGTGACTAAATAAAAGAAGAAGGCTATGGAAGACAAAGCCATGATTGAAAAAGAAAAAAGAATTTTGGCCAATATGGAAGAGAAGTCAACAAAGTTAACCAAGATTTCCAACATGCAATTGGATACTCTAAGTCAAATGATGAATGCCAACTATGAATTAAATGTCAAGAACATTGAGATAACTACATTGAAGATGCAGAATGAACAATTGTAGAGTGACCTAAAGAGAGAGAAACAATTTTCTAAAAGTTTCAAGAAGCCAAATGAAGCCATTAAATACTTTGAGCAATTACTGAGATCCTCTAGACCTAATAATGATACATCAGGATTGGATTACACAAGCATTGAAGAAGGAGAATCATCCAAAGTTGTAGAAGAAAGAAACATCAAAGGTAAGAACTCTAAACCTACTCGTCATAATTGTGGTAAGAAAGGACATATTACTAATTTCTATAGGAGAAAAAGTACAAATTAAAATGTCAAGCCTAAGAAATGACTCATTATCATAAGTGTAACAAGCAAGGTCATCAGGCACATGAATTCAGAACTAAAACCATGCATAAGCAAAGATTTGAAGGATACTGCTACAACTATCAGAAGTATGGACATAGAGCTTTTGAATGCATATCCAAATCTATGTGGTCATCAAACAAGCCAACAAAGGTAAAAAGAAATGGGAATTCCTACAATTGGGATTATAATACAAGATATAGTTGTCATTATTGTCAAGAATATGGACATGTTCCTAAGAATTGTATTAGGACACACTTCAGTGGTAACTACAAAAGGTGGTTGAGTCAAACAACATGTTTTAGTTGTTTGAAGACTGGTCACATCAGTAAATATTGTCCAACTAGGTCAAAGGCACCAAGTTGTGAATTTGACAAAGGTAAAGGCAAGGCAAATGTTGAATACATTAGAGATGAGATAAACACAACATGGAAAAAGAAAGATGTTTGCAACACTTCAAAGGGAGAAGGGATCACTTCACCCAATGGGTCAGGTGATCACACCTCGTCAAACTAGGCAAACAAGAGGTACGTGGGACTGATATTTAAAGGTTATATCATGCATCAGTTCCAAAAGGATATAGTACTAAAAAGACTAAATTAGCATGAATGAAGATGCAAGATGTTATTAAAAATTCAAGACAAATCTTTAAGTTTTTCATGTTGTTGCTGAGTATGAAAAGTTTCCTATATGTACCGAGTGGAATGTAAGAAGATGCCAAGTTGTTAGTCTGGCTACTGGATGTCAAGCTCATAGTAGCTACCGAGTAATGGAAACATCAATGGATGTTGAATGAACCCAAAATTGGTTAATGTCGAGCTTACAGTTGTATAAGCACTTGACATTAAATGCAAGGTTTTTAGAGGG
Source organism: Cupressus sempervirens (assembly GCA_028749045.1). NCBI lineage: Eukaryota > Viridiplantae > Streptophyta > Pinopsida > Cupressales > Cupressaceae > Cupressus > Cupressus sempervirens. The sequence continues at coordinate 168,637,438 of CM053793.1, read as the reverse complement.
TATATGATCTATTTGAGCTTATTTCTTCATCATTTCAAATTTGAGAAAGAGCGAGCAGAGTAAAAGGTGATTCAAAAACTTGTTCAAAACATCTGTAGAGATTCTAGCAATGATTTCATGCCAGTTTGACATATTTACAAGGTATTTATCAGTAGCCGAGCTACGCAGTTTCAATTTTCATAAACCCTAGTTCGACAAGATGGCATCTAGTTTGAAAAATGTTGAAGGGAAAGAAGTTTTAAATGTTCAGCTTGTCAGTAATGAAGTTAAACAACCTATATTTGAAGTCATTCCTGACATAGCCTATAAAAAAGATTCTTCTAGTGCATTATCCATTATCCCACCAAATGTAATAATGGTGCAAGATGTGAGGAGATGCTATAAATACAAAATTGATAGCATTAAAGACATGGAAATAAGGGTGCATACAATAGATTGTGTGAAAATGGTGTTCTAAAAGAAAAATACAAAATCGTAGACAGAAAGGGTTTAACACGAGCCCTAGATTTTGCTAATGTATTCAAAATAGAATGGATTCAAATTGTATTGAGCTGAATTCATGATGGTTTTTTATGGCTAGAAGGAGGATTTATCAAAATATCCAAGAGAATAATCCATAAGGTTACTGGCTACCCAACCCTAGATCATCCAAAGACACTCAGGAGTGATTCCAAGGAAGTCATTAAAAAGAACACTGGACCAAAATGGAATATGAGAGGTATGACAATAGATACCATTGTTGATCCATTGTTAAGCTTTTTTGTAAAGGTAATCTCACACAAATTCTATCAATCTAGCAAATTGAATTCATGTACCTTGCATAGCTATGGATGTTGTTTATAAAATTGTTAAGAAAGATCATACATATGATCTAGCAGAGCTACAATTACAACAATTGATGGAGAATCTTGGAGCAATCAGGAAAACCAAGAGTGCATAGTGCAAATTTGGTTCCATGATAGTTTGTATATTCTTTTATGTACAGGATACATTTCCCTCATTTGGTATAGTAGGATGGAAGACAAATAGATCAATTGCAATGTAGATTAATGAGTACATTGAACCGCTAGGAGAAAACTTTGAATCTATAATGAAAAGCTACTTTGAAGATTTCAAGAAGTCAATGAAGGAAAGGATGAGGATACTAGTTTCCTTAGTGGAGAAGCATTATAATTATGTGTTTTCTTGCTAATGTTGACTTCATGTTTGTACAAGCTACCACACCAAGGATAAGATGGTTGGGACTCTTAGGGTATGAGATAAATTTTGATGAAGCCTCAGAAGCCATCACAATTCTACTGGCAAAGAAAGTAGATAAGATTGCTAAAGTCTTTGGAAACTATGAGATGGTTAAATCAAAGATTGCCATGGAATTAAAGACTACCTCCACAATCAAGAAAAAGGAAAAATTGGTAAAGAAATTGAAAGCCAAATTTGGAGATGTTTTCGAGGAGGAAGAGGAAGAAGAAGAAGAGGATGAAGAGGAAGAACAAACAGAAGAACAAGAACCTCTAGCTCTAACTCAAGGTATGCGAGAAGATAAGGAAGAAGAGGAGACTACAGGTACCGAGGGAGAAGAAGCCGAGGGAGCACCTAATACTATCGAGTCAAAGAAAAGGAAGGCTAAGGCATAGCCTGTGACAAAGGCAAAGAAGATTGTCAAACCTAGCCAAGCCAAGCCTGTACAAAAACTTGCAACAAAGAATATAACCATTTCCACATAACCCATAATAGATCTAAATAAGTATGGAATTAAAATCTACATGCAAGAGAATAGACAACATACCCACAAAATGTGGCACAAGATATACCCTAGGAAACCCTCATTGAGGGAAAAACCCAGCCTCCAAAAGCATCCATCGCCATGTATTATTCAGCAAAAAAATACTTTGCCATACAACCATGGAAGCCTTCAAAGCCATAGCCACCACCAAGCAATCCATGTGAATAAGCACGAATCTACAAATCCCATGCCATGCTTCCAACCTTCACAAATGCTCCTTTGGCTAACCTATCAAGCCTTGTCCTACTCAACTCTTGCCTTTTTGCCTTCTCCTTCACTCCAACAACTACCCTTGTGGTTGCTTATATAGTAGCAAGTCCCACAAAACTACCAAGTGGTATTACATAAACCATGTGCTACCTAACCTAGTGACCCCACATTTAATATTGGGCATTTAATTCTTTTCCCCAGTATTAAATAATTACATGAAATATTATCACAATGTTACAATACAACTCATCAAGAATATTCCATGGGAATCTTTACATGTTGCACGTCCATCTAGGCACAACATTACATAATAAAATAAAATAATACAATATAACAATATTATGCAATGTGTGCAAGACCCATTATCTCAACAAAGCCCACTACACCTACCACCAGAGCCAACACACATGCAAATACTCAAAAGGCCAAAGAAAAGTCAAAACAAATAGAGCAAGATGGACAGTAGCAGAAAAGACAAAGAAGGAAATATGTGGCTCAACCAGATTCTAATGAAGAGAAGACAAGATCAGATGATAACAATCAATTCAAGGTGATAAGTCACAATCCTCTCTCTGATCTTGAGAACTTATGTGAAAATGTCAAAAACAATGTTGATTTTTCTAGTTTTAGAAATATTGATTTTGATAAATTGGAGAAAGAAGAGAAAAAACAAGTGGAATAGGCATTGTATGCCATGATGTCAAAATTTAAAAATACTCCACTAGAATTTGCCAACTCTATACCAAAAGGCCTATATGATATTATTGAGCAAAAATGGCATCATTATCTAAATGTGGAAAGATAAATTAGGGAAACAACATTAGCCCAAGTGATGTTAGAGTTAACAAAGGGACAAATTGCTAAGGAAATTAAGAAATATGCAATTAGGTTCACACCTAAATATAGAGCCTTCAGTATTCTTCAAAGTAACATTGAAGATGTGGTTAAGAAATCAACTCAAATATGGAAACTTATCTATGGGTTGACCACTATGAAGCAAGGAGAAGCTGACCCTTCAGGGGGTAAACATGATGATAAGGATGATGATAATGATGATGACAAGAAATATGATGACAAAGAGAATATAGTTGGAGAAGAGACAGAGAACCAAAAGGATGATAAGGCAACAACCAAGCAGCAGCAAGATTAACAGAGTGTGTAGGACACACAAGTGTCGAGCATCAGTCCTCCCCATGACACAACCAAAATCATTGAAACTATAACTATTAAGGGTGTTTCTAATGCATTAGCTCAGAACATCAATCCACTTACTACAAAAGATCTAAAGAAGGTATTGGATTAGTCTATACTTCAAGTTTGTGAAAATCCAGTTTTGGTTAGTGTAGAGGAATTACTGAAGGTAGTGACTAAAGTCACAAAGGAAAAGGTGAATCCATGAGAACCACCTTTAATCATCCCTTTAGTCACCAATGTACAACCTTTAATTCAAACAATAGTAGACACATCCACCAAGGTTGATACAAATATTAAAATTGATACAATTGAGAAGAAAGCAGAAGAGAAAGACACTACTATAGGTCAATAGTAGGAAACAAGATAGATAGATTCATCTGTATCTATAGCACATGAACAAGGTACTAGCCAAGTCATAGTGATAGACAAGGGCAAGGCTGAAGAGAGTGAGAAAACACCAAAGGTGAAGGAACAAGTGGCCATCCAAGCACTGGTACCCTTACTAGCATCTACCACTTCTTCTACTCAAACTCTTCAAAGGTCAAGCACAGAAGCCATTCCATTGCAAATTTTAGTGCCAAGCCCAAGCTCATCAAGGGTAGAAAAGGTAATCCATTATGGAGATATGAGCCTTCATGAGGAAATTATTATTCCAAAGTATGACTATGATACTATGACATTGGAGCAAATAGGAATTTTGGAACAAGCCTTAGAAAGGAAAAAGCATCAAGAAATGCTTAGGAGAAAACACAGGCAGAAGCAAGCACTTCAAGATATAAAGGACATCTTTTTAAATGCATTTAGCCTGCCAACTCCTGAAGAGACCAAGCCACTAATAGAACAACTAATTGATATAGTGGAAAAGGTCACTAATGAAGACCTTGATACAAATGCAAAACTCTTAGAATGGTCTAAAAAAAAGTTTCAAGGCAAGGTAAATGAGAAAATATCCAATAAGATAGCACTATAACAAGTTGCATTAGCAACAAAGGTTAAGAATGTGAAGAAGGTACTTGAGAATATTCTCACTATATACAAAATTATGCAATCCTACACTCTTCACCCAAGAGACCAAAAGTCACATTTTGAGTCTAGAGAGAAAAATATCTGCATGGGGTGCAAGCCTACCATCAAATCTAGCTTAGAGTGAGAAGCATTTCAAAACATTGCTTCAGACACAAAGCTAGTTAGTTGTCTTAATAGAAAATGAGACTAATATTAAAGCCAAAATGACAAGTATTCAAGCTATCCTCACCCACATATGGAGATAATGCAGAAGGAGCTAGGCTATGCTCAAACCTTATTGAAGAAAGACCCCAATCTTTCTACTTTAGATGGTCTAGTGCACCTTGTTGTCGAGCTTGCAATCCAAATTAAATCATTGGATGTTGCATGTGATAACTGGGATGTATCTCTAAGGATAATAATGGATGCCCATAAATCTTTCTTGGACAAACACACTATAAGTGTATAACCCATTTGACATAAGTGTCAAAAAGGGGGAGATAAATAAAGACAAAAGGGGGAGATAGAGAATAAGGAGATGTATGAACAAAAGAGAAATAAATAAGAAAAGGGGAGCATAGTAGCAGAGTTATATCATTGAGGTAATATATATTTTTTAGAGAAATTGAGCAAACAAGGACATATATCAGCTAAGAGAAAGCATATCAGATGAAAGAGTATCAGATGCAGCGTATTGAAGTCAAAGGGAGCATAGATTTTGGATTCAAATCAGACACATTAACTTAGGGGGAGTTATAAAATTTTGAGGTATACAAGTTAATGCAAAATTTTGAAATTTTGAAGTTTTGTATTTATGTCGAGTCATGTATATGTTATGCTCGAGGGATTAAGGTTGATCATAAATATTCAAGTGTTTTTAACACTCATGTGAGATTGTTGATCTCAAATTGGTTTTGACAAGTGAGTGTCAACACACTTAAGCCATTTACTTAGTTCATGTCGAGCTAGTAATACATGCTAAGCACAACATGTAAATATTAGACCATGTCAAGTTATAATGAGTGTCGAGTCACTCATGTGCCGAGTTACTTAGGTGCCAAGCAGATAGACCATGCCAAGTGATTTAGGAGCCAAGTGAACAGTGGATGCCAAGTAATGCAAGTGTCGAGTCATAATATACAAAACAATGCATGTCGAGCATCAGAGACTTCATATGTCAAGTGACACGATTTTCACATATTTGTTTGTAATGGCACAAACAACTATGTAAACCATTTTTTGAGCTGACTTAATATTATATTTTGATATTATGGAGATAAGGATGAATCTATATTTGGATTCACTATGCAATTACATGCAACCAATAAAAAAAAGAGAAGGTTTAAGCAGCAAAATGGATGAATCTCAGCCGTAAATTTATACCTAACCCTAAGCCACCTAAGCCTTCTTAAGGAGGAGAAAGCCCTAAACTCTTTACAATGTTGATAGAGGAGAGTGAATGTGGAAGGAATTGAAGGAGCATACAAGATAGTTTGTAGAGTATTCAAGGTGACTTAGAAGTGAGAGTGAATTATAGAATCAGTTAGAGAAGAACAGAGGATAGAGAAAAAGCTACAGCATTGAGACATCTGATCGTGAAGGATCAATTAGACATTGCTTAGAGGTGATTTGTTATTAGGCAAGCAAGTGTCAATTGTAAAATCTATGCTGAGACATTTTAACAAGCAATTTTAGTTAAATCTCTTAATAGAGTAGTCCTAACATGCTGTATGAAATCCTTTGACAAGGTGTTTACTTAATTCTAACTTGAAGTCCTCTAACAAGGCACACTTCTAATAGGGTGTTGAAATCCTCTAACAAGATGAGACCTAACAGTCTTTGTAAGCCTTTAACAGGTCAAACCTTTCATAAGGTAGATCATGTTTCATGGTCAATTCATTGTAACCTTAATTGGATACACTTTATTACTATAGTAGTGAAGATTTGTGAGTGTCATCCCCACCCCAGTTTTACCTTCTCACTTGGAGGGTTTCTCAGTAATCATATATGGTGTTATGTGTGTGAATGCTTACATGGTTATATGTTTTAGATTCATATGCTTTACATGTTATTTTAGCTTACTTATGAATGTGATGAATGAATGGTGAAAGTCTTATGGGTCCAAGATTAAACTACTAATTCACCTCCCCCCCTCTCATAAGTTACTTTTTCCTCTTGTAATTCTAATAGACATGATATTGAAAACTGTGGAAAATTTAAGCATATTGTTTAAGGTCTTATTGAGAATGGAAAACTTGAAATAGATGGATTAAATACCAATGTTGATCATACAACATTTAAAGAGCCTTTGCCCAAGTATGAGAAAAGGGAAGCTTCCCAACCTAAGAATGGCAAGGTTGTGATCAATTACACTTATGCAAATGCAAAAAATGTCGACAATATGCTTGAGGTTGTAGAAGAAAGTGTCAAAATGATGGAAGATAAAGATCCTAGTGGTTATGATTTAAATTTGAGCTCTCCTATCCTTAATGAAGAACTTATTTTGGTGCTAAGGGGTGCTCACTCTAGAGAGTCATCTTAAGGTCTCCTTGTCATTAGAGGACCCAATACAAACCAGTCAAGTAAACCTAAGCAAGTTTCTTTCCAAAGTCTCAATGTTGTTACATGATGTCAAGGTCCCCTTGTCATCAAAGGACCTACTTCAAACTAACCAAAAAAGACAAAACAAGTGCAATCCAAGTATGTTCCTTCAAAACTAGTGGTCAATCCTAGGTCCAATTATAATCTTGTTGATCAATTACAAAGAACCCCCTCTCAAATTTTGATCTTTCAGCTTCTAGAGTTGTCTTCGAGACAGAAACAAGTCCTTGAGGATGCTTTGCGCATGGAGAATGTCCCCAAAAAATTAGATGTTGATCAATTCTAGAACATAGTTAATCATATTGCTAGCCCTCCTTACCTTCCCTTTTTAGAGGAAGATGATAAATTTTTGAGTCATTTACACAATCTTGCCATATTGAGTTCATGATCCATAGAATATGTGTTAGGCAGGTGTTGATAGATGGGGGTGTTGGGCTTAATATTTGTTCTTTGAGTCTTTTAAAGACATTAGGTTATTCTGAACAAGTTATTGATACTAGAAGGAAGATTATTATCAAAGCCTATGATGAGGCAAAGAGAAGTTCAAAGGGGTTGGCCATCCTTCCCATTAGGATTGATCCTATTGAAAAAGATATTTTATTCCAAATAGTTGATGTTGGACCCCTTGTGTACAATATTTTACTTGGTAGACCATGGATTCATGATATGCAAGTAGTGTCATCTACCTATCATTAGTGCGTTAAGTTCCCTTACAATGGAACAAAGATTTGTATACCTGGGGATAATACTTTGTCTATTAACTCAATTTTGGCAAGTACTCATGTTTCCATCAATAGAGAAGCAAATGATTTTGATGCAACTTTAGCTGAATGTAAAGACAAGTTCAAATCCATAGAACTTGGCATGGGGGGATATCAACTCAACTCCCTTACAACATTACTAGTTTCATCTAGGTCTTATGTTAAACCTTCACAAGAGATGAAACCTTCCTCTTTAGCTATGATATTATTTGACACATTTGTACAATTTTCAGTGCCTATTCAAGTTGAGAAAGAAGATGTGATTATTAGAGATTGGATTTATAGAGAAGAGAAGTATATGCATAATGAGAACTTCACTCCCTCTCCTAAAGCTTATGGAAGAGGGTATAATTTTGTCAAAAAGATGAGCTATTGTGAACATGGCCCTCTTAGTAATAGATTGGATGTTAGAGCCGAACTCCTTGATCATGGTCCTTTCGAATACAAGTCTAAGAAGTCAGTTGGCCTGGGATATGCAAATAAGAATAATGTTGATCCTATCCTTGATAATTCAAATAGTGAAGAAGAATAAAAGTACATACCTAATTTGGAAAATTAACAAGGTGTGTGAGAAGATTGGGTCCCTTCTACTAATCTCCTTTGGGGAGATTCAGATAGTCTAGTATCTCATGAGACAATTGCAATTTTAGAATAAGAGAGTGTGAACCTTGATGATATTGAGGTTTGCATGTCCAGACATCCCAAGCCTTCATGGTGTAAGCATCCTATTCAAGATTTAGAAACAAATTCCAATGAGTATGAATGGGATTCCCTCTCGGAGCCTTCTACAATTGATATGGACATTGATGTTGTTCATACATATAGTTCTCAACCTAAGTTAGTTGATGATTCATATATAGGATCAGATGATTTAAATTCACATGTTACCTTAGTGGACAATTCTTCACTTGTTAGGATGAATCCTAATTTGGGTAGTTTAGGAAGTTACTTGACAGACTCTAACTCTTTGGTCACCAGAGATATCATTCATATTCATAACCTTGAACTAGTCATTGATTTACCCCTTGTTCATCCTGATTTGATTTATTGGTCCCAATGTAATCACGAACCTGAGCTTTTAATGTTTCAAAATGATTATGAGATAGCCTTCTTTATGAATGCCATTGAACCCGTAGTCTCTTCCACCAGTGAACTAGCTACCAACATAACAAAGCCAGACATCAAGTACCTTAATTGCAAAATAAAAAGAAACTAAAATTAAAAAAAATAGGAGTTCTGACAATGAAAATCACTATGTAGCAATGTCAGAACCAAAAAAGGTAAAAAGAAATGACATATCCAAGGGTGAAAACCTCTTTGAGGCGCCTGAGGGTGAGGTACTTGGCCGTCTCCCTAGTTATTTCTATAGAATGGAGAATTGTAGAGTTACACATCTATGGGGATTCACAGTTGATAATCAACCAAGTCAATGATGATTATTTCACAAAAATGAGAAATTGGTACCTTACAAGCAAATGGTTGATTCCTTGAGATGCTACTTTAGATTTGTCTCATTTCAGAAAATTCCTAAAGTAGAAAACAAAGTAGCTGATGTTATGGCTACACTTGCTTCACTTCTTCAATTAGAGCAACATGAATCAAGATTTGAATTCCTAGTGGAAGACCTATATCACCCCATCTATGATTCCCAAGAAAGTCATGTTATTTGTACCCTTATTGGTTGTGAGTCATCCTGTTATAGTGCCATTTATTCATACCTTCATGAGGCATTATACCTGACACCTTTAACCGATCTAAATGTAGAAACCTTATTCAAAATGCCTCTCACTATTCCGTTATCTCTAGAGATTTGTATAGGAGGGGTCTAGATGGAACATTTCTTAGATGCTTGGAAAAGGAAGAATCCAATCAAGAATTAGTTGACACCCATGAGGGCATCCATGGGGGACATTTCAATGGTCTTTCCATGGCTCAAAGGTTGCTTAGGGTGGGGTACAATTGGCCCACAATGCAGATTGATGTAGTAGCTTTTGCAAAGTCATGTGAAAAGTGTCAAAAACATGGTAACCTAATACATGCTCTAGGTAGGGAACTCATTCCTTCTATCTATCATTGGTCATTTCAGTGTTGGGCCTTGGATCTTATCAGGAAGATTCATCCCAACTCATCATGTGGACACAAGTTTATTATCACTGCTACTGATTACTTTACTTAATGTATAGTAGTTGTCCCACTTTTTGTTGCCTCAGGCAAAACAATTTCTCTATTTGTTCTAAATCATATTATCTATAGGTATGGAGTTCCTTCTGAGATTATCACTAAAAAAGGAGGCTAGTTTAAAAATAAGGACCTTAAAAAAAATTGTAAGAGATTCAAGATAAAACAACATTGGTCCTCCATTTACTTCTCGCAAGGAAATGGTCAAGCAGAAGCATCAAATAAAACCATTCTCAAAATCTTACATAGAACAGTTCATAAGAATGGTAGAGATTGTCACTTACAGATAAATCTAGCTTTGTGGGCCTATAGAATGATTATTCATACTCCTACTGGGGCTACTCCTTTTGCCCTTACATATGGTGTTGAAGCATTGTTGCCTTTAGAGATCGAGATTCCTTCACTCAGAGTTTCCCTCAAAGGTCTAGTTATAGATGAAGACTACCGCACCATGAGACTTCAAGAGTTAGAACTTCTAGATGAGAAACACCAAGCATCATTTGACCATATGAGGGTCTATCAAAAGTGCATGTCAAAAGCATTCAACAAAAAGGTTCACCCTAGAGAATTCCAGGTGGGAGATTTTGTCCTACGTGAAAATCCTAAGAATCAACAAAATAGAGATCAAAAGGGTAAATTTGAACCTAATTGGCTTGGACCTTACATTATTACAACAAATTTTGGGTCGGGTGCCTATTTACTATCTACAGTAGAGGGAGACCAACTCCTTGATCCTATCAATATGTTACACCTGAAGAAGTTCTATCCATGGTGCCCATTCTATCTAGGGGCATCTTTGTTTATATTTATTGATCCTGATTTTTTTTAAATGATATAATTCAAAAATACAAAAAAATGATATACTGTCAAAATTCTACAAAATTGGAAAATGTCTTGAAAAAATGATCATCTTAGTAATAAGCACTTTGATGTATCTCCAAAAAAATTATATATTCTAAAAATTTTTTAAAAATAAAAATCCAAGTGGTGAAAACCTAGAAATGGGTGCTACTTGAGGCCTTTGCATAACTATTTCTTAGCACGTGTCCTTGACAATTGGCCTTTCTCCATCATGCCTTGTCCTTGTTGCCTTGGTTTGAAATTGATCTTTATCTAGGGGGCATAATTGTGTTTGCTTTGGTCTCTTGGCTACGTTAGTCTTTAGGACACCTTGAAAATGGTGTTTTTCAACACCATCCCAACTGTATTTTTCAATACAACCCCTGACATCGAGTGATTTTCAACACTTATCGATTTGGTCTTACCTAGTTTCATCATGTGATCTTACTTACTTGCAAGCATTCAATCCTCATCCTCAGAACTCAATATCAATTAACACAATTAATTTTTTAACACAAGCCCTTAATGCTTGACCTATGTTATGATATTTTCCTTGTGTGCTGACTATCATTGATTTTCGTTAAGTGTCCTTGTCTGATAAGTCTCTCTAGGATGCATAGCTAGAGGACTTGGGGCATGGGGCATGTTTTTATTTGTTTTATGCTTGTGGGTGTGGTCTTGAAACTCTGTGGTCTTGAAACTCTAGAATGTCTCTTGTTGTCCCCTTGAAACACTTAGGAGATTTGAGGCATCATCCTTGACTATTTTTGCACAACCATTTTTACAGTCATCCTAGCATCTATGCCTTGATGCGAGTTATTGGCATTATGATTATTTTTTCATTAGTGACAACACTTAATCAATTTTGTATGCTTACCAAGCATCCATGTAGTTACCTTGTAAGCATTCGCAGTTCTACAATTTACACCGAGCAGACAGTGGCTACCGAGCAAATACAAACAATGTTAAGTCCAGCAATGTCTACTGAGCTTCTCAGTATCTACCGTGCTTCACAGTGTCTACCAAGCAATGAAAGATTCAGCGCAAACTGAGCAATGAAAGATTTAGTGCAAACGAAGTGAAGCAAGGTAAACTTAGTGAATACTATCTACCGAGTGACACTTCATCTACCGAGTCACCAGTGGTTACCAAGTTTAGAACTGCATCGAATGATTAGTATGGATTGAACCTTCACTTCTACCAAGTGCATGATGATGCTAAGTAATGCAGTGGACACCGAGTATCAGAAGGTCACCGAGTCAGTTCAGTGAACCCAAGTTATTTACTATTGGGCCGACTCTGTAATGTATTTGTTTACTTGTATTTTGGCCTACCTTGTAATTTTGTAAGTTTGAAAGGTATATATGTAAGATGTATTGTAATATATCAAGTAAGTATGTATGAATGTATGTATGATGCATGGAATGAGAAGGAATTGTGAAGTAATGCGAAGTATATGCAAAAGATCATCAGCAGCAATTCAAGGTAGACAAAAAAGTCAATTTAGAGACTGAAAAGTTATATCCATCACATGAGGTGATCAGTGCATAAGGGATCTTATCAGAAATTAGTTGCAAGCAGATCCACTGCTTCATCCTAACAGGTGAATCATATTTTCAAATCCTCTAACAAGGTAGACTTAACAGTCTTTGTACAAATCTCCTAACAGAGTGCATACTTCATTATATGTTTGCAAATCCTCTAACAAGGTGGACCTAGCAGTCCTTTGTGCTCCTAATAGGGAAGATCACCAGAAGTGGTCAATGTAAGCCTTAATAGGCCAACTTTATACTCCAGTATTGAAGTTTTGTGGGTATCATCCCCACCCCAGTTTTACTTTCTATTTGGAAGGTTTCTGGGTCACCAAAATATTGTGTTCTCTTGTGTAATGATCGTTTTATGTTTCAGTACTAATGCATGCAATAGTATAGATGGATGTGTCTTAAATTAATGAAAATTTTTAAGGTTACTGATTCATCCCTCCCCTATCAGTAACCTGTCATATCCTGAATATTTCCAACAATTGGTATCAGAGCTTTGTGATTCTCAGGATAAAGTTTGACAGCTTGAGCAAAGATCTAAAGGACAAATGGAGATATTCAGACTTGACAAGGCAATTGAAAATGAAAAGCTAGATCTGGAAATGGCCATGGCTCAACTCAAAGAAGCAAAAGAGCATCTTTCCCAATCCCTGAAAAGAAGGAAGGAACTTGCAAGACAAATGAATGACAATCAGTATGTTGAAGAAAATATTGAAGACCTTTTACCATCAAGCAGTTTAGATGAAGCTAATGAGGCAATCAAGGAACTCCTAGCAAAGAATGGCTCTCTGCGGGAAGAAGTAAGAAAACTTAAAAGAGAACAAGAAATCCAATCAATCAGGCTATGTGAATTTTTGGAACAGAGAAACAAGGCAAATGAAGACTTGGAGGCAAAAAATAATCAATCCAATCAGCATGAAGACCTCACGGATCAAATCTCTAAAGAAAATGAAGAAATCAGGATTCTTAAAGCACAGAATGAAAGAATAAGAAGTGATCTAAATAGTGAAAGGGAAATTAATGAAAGAATACTGAGAGAGCTAATATGTGAAAAGAAAATTGTTGAAAAATTAAAGAGTGAACTAATACTAAAAAGCAAATCAATGAAAGAATTATGGAGTCACAAGAAGACATGAATCAACTGATTGAGCAAAATGAGTAGAATCTTCATAAGCAAAAAGATAAAGCAGGACTTGGATACAATGAAGAACAAGGTGAATCTTCTAAGCAAGGTACAAAAAGGAATTTAAAACCCTCATGCAATCATTATGGAAAAACTGTTCACACACCAAACAAATGCTAAAGTAATGGAAAAGGAAAATTCAAAGGAAAGTGCTATAACTATAACCAGCATCGTCACAAAGCCAATGAATGCAAGGAGAAACCAAAATTTGAAGGTAATTGTCACAAATGCAAGAAGCATGGTCACAAGGCATCTCAATGCAGATCCAAAACATTTAATCCAATTGAACAACTTGTAAAGGCAATATTTGGATGGGACTACAATACCTAGTGCAAATGTCATTATTGTGGAGAATATGGACACATTGGTATAAACTATGCAAGACATCACCTAAGGAAGAAGGACACTACTATAAGGTGTTATACATGCACTAAACTCAGTCATATAGCTAAAAACTACATGAATATAGGAAGAATTGAAGATGAAAAGAAAGCTAAAGCTAATAACATTCGGAAGAAAATGAGACAACAATGGATTCCTAAATCTACCAAGCAGAATAGTTCAAATGATGGCCATGTCACTCAAGAAGTGGGTGACTCCACCATTTTCAATTAGATTCATAAAGGAAGATATGGAACTGTATCATCAAGCTATATCTAGAGCAATTCCAAATGAAAAAGAGAAAATGATCTAATCAGTATTGTAGATACACCAGGATCACAAAAAAATTATCTTTCACCGAGTGCATCAAACTCTATCGAGCAAAGTGGTTAAAGACTTTACCGAGCAAGGATGGGAGTAAAGGAATTTTGTTCGTCTACCAAGTTGATACTCTTGCCGAGTTAGGTTAGTGGATGACAATCTGTCATGCATTATGACAACATGGTACCTAGCATTAATGGTGAACTCTTCATCAAAATGGGCAGAATTCAACTTTATTTTCATCGTATTCTCAAAGCTAAAAGATTTTCAAGTGCATTCAAGCGATTTCAAAGTGATTTTGAGTGAATTTGCAGATAAAGAAATTTTTTCAAAGATTTCCATCACTTACCAAGCAACTATGGCTTTCGCAAGCACAAGCACTAGCAAGGCGAAATGTGGATCAAAAATGTTGTTCAAGGACATAGAATGGAAAGCACTGAACTTTAAGTTGATTCCCGCAGTTGCAGAGGCACTAGACCCTAATGGCACATAGTCACGAACTCCACCAAAGGTACTTTTAATCAATGATATTCGAACTCATTTCAAATGTTCTATTCAAGAAATAGGAACCCTAGAAATGGATAGCACGTTAGAAGAAATGTGTGTTGATGGCTCTCTAAAACACGAGCATAAACATCTGGAAACAAAAGGGTTGACCCACATTTGCCATATGCCAAGAAGCTTCCAAATAAAATGGATTAGATACATCCTTAGCCGTGTTCACAATGGTCAGTTATGGTTGGAGCAACCCATATTAATCACCAAGAAGATGATTCACAAGATTATTGGACTTCACATACTCAACAAAGCTAAAACTACCAAAACCCTAGGTCAGGATGAACTTCAAAAGAAAACCTTAGCCGAATGGGATGGCAAAGGCTTAAAGGTTAGCATCGTTACCAACGTAGAACTTAGATATGGAATTCATGTGATAGCTCACAAGATCTACAGTTCAAGTTGATTGAACAGTGTGTCATGTGAGGCCGTAGACCTGGCATTTAAGGTTGTGAAGAAGAATTTGGAGTATGACTTGTCTGACCTATTGCTAAGGCAATTGAACAAGAACATGGACAGTATCAGATCATCCAAGAATAACCCCTGTAAATTCGGTTCCTTATTGACATGTTTATTCTTCTATGTACAAAAATTCTTTCCCTCTAAAGGTTATGTTGTATGGAGAAAGGATGTCCCTATTCTATATCAGATTAATGAGTTTATAGCAGAAATGGGTGTCAATTTCAATAGTATAATGGACAACTATTTTGAGGACTTCAAGGAGAGAATGAACAATAGGTTCAAAATCCCTCCTAAACTTGTTGAAGATTACAAATATGATGTTTGTTTTATGGTTGACTACGACAGAGTATGTATTTAGGCAGTCAGGCCCTGAGTTGCATGTGTAAAAACTCTACCTTATGAGGTAAACATTGATGAAACCAGGGATATTATTGAAGCACTGTTAAATGAACCAGTAGATCCCAAGCAACCAATTTTTAGAACCTATGATGAGGCTAAAGCCAAAATAGAATTAGAAATCAAACTTCTCAGAGCAATCAGTAAAGGTAAGAGAAAGGTTGCCAAGTTGAAAACTGCTACTGAGCCTTTAATGATTACCGAGGGAAAAGGTGAGGATGAAGAAGAGAAGCAAGAACTAGAAAATGAAGAGGAAGAATCAGAGAAAGAGGCAGAGCTAGCCAAGAAGAAAGGAATGGTTATCATCACAAAACCCCCAAAGGCCTCCACAGTTGTTTTCACTAGAAGAGGTAAAGGTAAGAATAAGGATGAAGTAGTATTCGACAAGCCCCAACTGACCTTCCAAGAAAGATTGAAATAGATGGAAGAGGGAGCTGGCATCACAAATTTCAAAGCTTTAAAATTTGAAACTAGAACTGATGTAGAGAAGATGTAGATTGAGGAACTGGTACTTACTAAGATGGGAAAATGGAAGTACTCCCCATACCAGATTGCCCCTCAAATCTCCAAAGAGTTGTTGGTAAGATTGCAACCAAGGTGGGAGTTAGCCACCCAAACAACCAAGGACATATATGAGCAATCCTTGAAGAATCTTCTACCAAGTCTTACTAAGACAGAAATAAAGGCAACAATGAAGGAAGAATGATGATTAGATTCCATACATGTTTGATTTTAATCAAAGACATTGAGCATGTTGTTAATGATGCCACAAACATGTGGAAGGACATCTATCATCTACATAAGCCCAGTGACGATCCTGTAGAAATCAAGGATGATAAAAGTGACCAAGAGGATGAGGAAGATGATAATACTCCCTCGGTCAGAGTAACTAATTAATATATGCAATAATTGATGAAGGAGAAGGAAGAAGAGGAGGAGGAGGAAGAAGCTGATGAGGAAGACAAGGAGGAAGAGGATGAAGAAGATGATCCAATGAAGATTGCAGTACAAGTCATTACTTCTGTTCCTCACTCTCCACCTAAGACAACCACATCATCAGGGTTGGAGATAGCTTCAACAAGATTGGCCACATCAAAAAAATCATCTACTCCTGCTTCCCCACAACTTCGAGCATCATCTATGGAAGTAACTATTACTTCATCTACCAAGCTACAACCTTCTTCATCAGCACTTGAGCAATCAGTCACTGCAGCATCAACTATGTCTACCTCCTTTGTTGCATGTACAGTAAGTTCTACAGTTCTTTCTACAATTTTGTCTACTCCAATAGTGAATATTCCAATTTGTAAACTACCTGTTTGTACATCATTTTTGGGAAACACACCAATTTTGGATTCAGCTGGTACTTCTCTCAGCTTTCCTCTAGTTGCACCAATTCAAGTTTTCTCTGCTAGTCCATCTATGTCAACTGTTGTTTCTACTTCTAAATCCAAGGAAGTAAGCACAAAAGTAAAACCAAAAACTCCTCTAAAACTTTTGCTTACTGGAAAACAAATTGATGAAGACATAGATTTGGATACAAAATTTGTTATTCCAAAGATAGACTTGGACAATGCCTCAGCCAGTGAGATGAGAAAGGTTAGTTAGCTTCCAGAGCAGAAGGCAAGGCAAAAGAAACTCATAGAAGAGAGAGATAGAGAATACACTATAATTGAAAATGTTAAAAATATAATTACTGAAGCTATTGGTGTTTATGTTGATTCATCTCAACACATTTTGTTGCAATTAGAAGAGGCTATAAATAAGTTCAATGAGGACACCTCTGGGCAAGAAAAACTCATTGAAAAGGTAGAGAAGAAATTTGACAATAAAGTTCTTGAGCACATTGCAATAAAGCGGGGAGAATTAACCTCAAATTTGAGCAATCTTGAGCAAGTGTTCACAAATGTAACATCACTTTTTGGCAAGCTCTGTGATGTTACCGAGTTCACTAAGGAAGTCAAAGAAAAATTGAATAAATTAGATGTGGAAATGAAAGATAGCGCTCAAAAGTTGCAACTTGACCATAGTTCAAGCTCATCACATCACACAAAGGTGAAATTTTTTGTCCGAAATGTAGGCAGAGTTACTCAAAGAAGAAGCCAAAATCCGGTCTACACTAATCAACATTCAAAATATGATTCTTCCAGTCATGGATCAAATGCAGAAACACATTGCCTATTCAAAAACATTGATTCATGACAGTAATTTTTCAATAGTAGATCATATGATTGAGCTTTCTATAGAAGTTCAAGTGGGTCTCTCCACTTGCAAGATTTTGAAAGACAATTGGGATAAGACATTGTCTCTTATTCTCAAGGTACACTCAAATTTTCTCTCACATTTTGGTGTCTCAATTTAAATTTATTGTATATACATTCTTTGGCATTGTTGTCAAAAAGGGGGAGATATTGTTGGTAGGGGGAGATAAGATTGTTGATATTGGGAATATGAGAGATAGATAAGGAATAAGAGAGACATTATATAGATAAAAGTTATCCATGCCATATGTATGTGAGATATGTAAGATATGTATATAGAAGAGTAAATCAGAATGTAAGTTTTGATTCATAAGTGTTTTTGTCACTAACGCCAAAGGGGGAGATTGTTGGCATTATGATTATTTTGTCATTAGTGACAACACTTACTCAATTGTATATGCTTACCAAGCATCCAAGTGGTTACCTTGTAAGCATTTGCAGTTCTGCAGTTTACACCGAGCAAACAGTGGCTACCGAGCAAATACAGACAATGTGAAGTCCAACAGTGTCTACTGAGCTTCTTAGTATCTACCATGCTTCACAGTGTCTATCGAGCAATGAAAGATTCAGTGCAAACTGAGTGAAGCAAGGTAAACTCAGTGAACAATATCTGTCGAGTGACACTTCATCTACCGAGTCACCAGTGGTTATTGAGTTCAGAACTACATCGAGTGATTAGTATGGACCGAGCCTTCACTTCTATTGAGTGCATGACAATGTCGAGTAATGCAGTGGATGCCGAGTATCAGAAGGTCACCAAGTCAGTTCAGTGAACCCAAGTTATTTACTATTGGGCCGACTCTGTAATGTATTTGTTTACTTGTATTTTGGAAGTTTGAAAGGTATATATGTAAGATGTATTGTAAGATATCAAGTATGTATGAATGTATGTATGATGCATGGAATGAGAAGGAATTTTGAAGTAATGTGAAGTATATGTGAAAGATCATCAGTAGCAGTTCAAGGTACATAGCAAGGTCAACTCAGAGATTGAAAATTATATCCATCACATGAGGTGATCAGTGCATAAGGAATCTTATCAGCAATTAGTTGCAAGCAAATCCACTGCTTCATCCTAACAAGTGAATTAGATTTTCAAATCCTCTAACAAAGTAGAGTTAACAGTCTTTGTACAAATCTCCTAACAGAGTACATACTTCATTGTATGTTTGCAAATCCTCTAACAGGGTGGACCTAGCAGTCCTTTCTACTCCTAATAGGGCAGATCACCAGAAGTGGTCAATGTAAGCCTTAACAGGCCAACTTTATACTGCAATATTGAAATTTTGTGGGTATCATCCCCACCCTAGTTTTACTTTCTATTTGGAAGGTTTTTGGGTCACCAAAATACTATGTTCTCTTGTGTTATGTTTCAATACTAATGCATGCAGTAGTATAGATGGATGTGTGGTAAATTAATGAAAAGTTTTAAGGTTACTGATTCACCCCTCCCCTCTTAGTAACCTGTCATATCCTGAATATTTCCAACAGCGAGCATGGTTTTGCTACATTAAATTGGGTAAGCTAATATTGAAGTCATCTTGACCTTTATGTCTTTGATGCTTATGTTAGAATCTTTCCACATTCCAATCCGATATAAATAACATTCATATCTTCATAGTTGCACTTGTGACTGGTGATGATTGTGTGATTTTTTGATGTCCGTTAATAATGGCCCAATGATGAAAATAAGTTCTTTAACATTCTATAATGAATGATGAACATAAAATCCTATGTTATAGTTGCTCTATTGCAAGTACACCTTTGCATTTTCATGTAGCTTGCATTATCAAACTTCATGTTAATTTGTATTTTTAGGCTGCATTATGAGTTTGAGAGGGTATTCCTTCATCTTTATTGTGGAATTTTAATCAACTGTGGTCATGTTTTGATCTTCGTTTCCTTATCTTCTTTTGTGATCTCAATCAAAATTTCTATCTTAAATAATTGATTGATTTTGGGGCATTACATTTCTTACAAAAAAAATTTTTTCTTCTTTTTGTTTCTTTCCATATCTTGCAAATTTTTACCTTCCATTCGCTTTTACCCCATTTATTTTCTTCTAATTCACCGTTGGGGCATAATATTTCATGCTTGATGGTCTACCTTGGTTTTGTGATCCTTCATTTTTCATTTAGCATCAAGAACCTTATCTTTAGTTCAATTTGATCAAATTTATCAATTTGTTGTTTCTCCTCTATCTCATTTCGATTTCGATCATGAGGGGGCAATACCTATCAACTTCAATCCTTGATTCAATTTTATCAATTTTATCCTTGACTTTTTTAAGTCAAATTTTATTTTTATTCTTTGTCCTGATGTGTTTTTGAATCCACCACACATCTACGTTGTTTTGTGATCTCGAATCGATCTCACACTTCAATTTCTTTCTTTGACTACATGTGTTCCCAAATCAATCACACATTAGTCAAAGAGGGACAAATGTATGCACCGTAAAATGGTCGCCTAGACTATGGGCCCCCATTATTCAATTTATCAAATTTCCTGAATCAATGGTTTGCAACATTTTATTAAATCAATTCAAATCAATTTCTTTGATCAAATTGTAATTAATTTAATTATTTCAATATTTTCTAAAGGTTTGATCATTTTTCCAATAGTGGCATGTTGTGATGGTTAAGTTGTTGAGTTGTTATCCTTGTCATCAAGGTTCAAATCTAACAGGGATGAGGTCCCCTGTTTGTGGCCTCACTGGTTCATAGCTCCAGGTCAAAGCATTTACCCCTCTTTTAAATTTAAAAAAAAAAAGAAGGTTTGATCATTTTATCCTAAGTCTTATTTAATTAAAAGGCAAAATATTTTTTAATCAAATAATTAATCCACATTTAATTTATTAAGAGAAAACACCTCTTTTAATTTACTTAAATGTTTCCTATTTAATTAAAAGAACTTGCTCCCTTTTAGTTAAATAAAATCCCACTTGAAAAAGGAAATTAAATAAATAAAAATTTAAATAAATCATTTTTTCCTGTACACTTAAATGCACATATTTCTAAGTGGGATTCCATTTAATTTTCCTCCTCTTTTCTCATTGGTGATATTTTGTCTCACACGAATCATTCTTTCTCCACCCTTAATTAAATCTTATTGCCTCTTAATCTTAATTGTCTATTCTTCTTTATATGGGAGAGTCCTCTCCTCATTTTTGACATCCATGATTATGCTATTTCTATGCTACAGGTTTGGAGAGCGATTTTTGGGGTAGTTTGAGCATTAAAGCTTTTTGTGGAGAACTTCTATCTTCTTGTCTTCTTCTCTCATGCATCCATGGCTTCCATCATCATGATCCATCCTTGCATTTTCATATTAGCTTAGATCGATGTTTGTTTTCATAGATTAATATTGCATTGTTATTTCCTTTCATAGATTAGATTTCCTTTCTTGCATTGCTTTGTATTGTCATCATTTAGATTAGCTTGCATCTTCATTTGCATTCATATTTTGGTCTTTGAATCTTTCATTTTATGGTGTACTTGCATGGGCACAAACTAGGTCAAACTAAGGGCCTCCAACACAAACCCTTGGACTCCATGAATAAAGAGCTATGAGTTGTCATTCAAGATCTCATTCTCGAGTAATCTTGGATATAATGACTCATAGGAGTGTGCTCAAATTTTAGGCATACAAGTAGAAGATAAATGTGAGTTTTCATGAGGAGGCCTTTGCTAGTTTGACCAATTTCAGATAAGATGTTAAATCTTCTTTGCTATCTCAAAAAAAGTATCCACACAAAAAATAAATATATTTTGTATTTTTGTATTTATAATGAATACAGTTTTAATGATGCAACTATATGAATTCCTAAATTAACCAAGTGTTTGTAAAAGTAAATAACAAAGATAAGGTAACAAGAATTTTAAGAAAATGACTTGAAAAGTAAATCCATAATGGACATAAGCCATGAAAACAACATGTCTACTAGTTAAGCCTTTGAAAAGATCGATAAGTAACCAATAAAAATAGGAGCAACACTTCCTTAATTCCACTGATGCAATTGTCAATGGGAATTTAGTAACTATAAGATGTTTCACTTCTTATCAAATTGCAAGACCATAGAAAGTGCAGTTGTGCGATACAAAAAGCTATGTAGGAACAATAGAGTGATCTCTTCTCCAACTATGTACATCAGCAAAATTCGTCAACACGTGGCAAACACCAGAACTAAAATATTGCACAATTAAATCAACACAACAAAACTATTGTCTCCATTATTATCATGAACAAGAATCCACAAAAATAACACACTCCAAATAGAATAACTACACTCAAAATGAGAGCACCAAAAGCTATATTATTGCATCAAAATAACAGCTTGGAATACATGTTACATTCTTGAATTTATAAGAAATCATCTCCTCAATTTATGTTGAGAGTGAGAGATCTTTTCATGCAAATATTTTCTTAAAACTAATAAAAAAAATCTAATTATGTACAAGCTAACTCTCTAAATGGTGCTAAGTAGGACTCCACCCTTGTTTATATCAATTAATGGGTGCATGAACCTTTACATATCTTAAAACAAAGAAAGAAGTAGTAGATAAGAAGGAGGAAGTTGTAAGAGGATCTGGGAGTCACTAGAAGCTCTAAAAATGGAAGCCTGGCCCTTTGAATGTTTTTAGGAGTTAAATTGTCATTAGAATACATTTTTGGTGCATGGAAAGCTCTAAATTTGGATCTGGAAGTTAACTATTGGCACACCTCTGTGAATAGCATAACTTGCGCACCTTGATGAAATTTCTACAAGGTGCTCAATTCACCAAAAAATCAAAGTTCTTAGTTTTGAAAATAGTTTTTGTTTTTTTCTTAGACGAGGTCTGGGAGCACTCTAGTGTACTTATTTTTCCCTTTTTGATGATTTTTACCCTCTTCATAGCCAAACATTTTCATAGATTTGAACTCCTACTCCTATCTAAAATCCTAAGGTACCTATGTTGAATCTTGTCATTAATAGTTGTATAAGATGAGGAACTTGTTCTGGTTCATGTGTCCAACCTCTATATCTCTGATCTTTAGTGTAAATTCATGAATCAAAACTTACCTGTGACTCCTTTGAAGGTTAAGGTTATTAGTTGAGGTGAGATCTCTAATGCTATTGACAATGAAGATGCTATGATAATTTGTGCACATGCGCATTATGCGCCACTTTTCATGTTATGCGCACCTACGTACCTTTGTGTTATGCACATCTTCATGCACTGTGAAGTCCATTCCTTGATTTTTTCTTCTCTCTAACTACTCGATCCTTCTTGATTAGAGACCAGGCGATCCAAATTATCCAGAATGATCAAATGTTTGAAACTTTTTCATATTTTTTCTACAAGATTTTGTAGGCATTTTTAACTGGTTTTTTCGAAGATCTTCTACTCAAAATTTCAAAATGAAACTTTCATCGGTCCCTAAAATTGGGTAGCCAAAGGCTCACTATTTTAGGGATTGAAATTAGATTTATAGTTCTTCTTTCTAATGATGTAAATGGTGTTGAATTTCAAGCTCTAGGTCAAAAGTTATGACCCTGACAAGTTAAAGGTTCCTTTTTTATTTGTATAAAGAAGAAAACATTAATTATCTTGTGATGAAAAACCTAAAAGAGGACTCCCTAGGACTCATTCTGACAAAATTGGATCAACACTAGTCAAAACAGTTAATCCTCCCCCCACCCCCCCCAAAAAGCTAGTTTTTGCACACTAGCGCAACTAGTGCACCTTGGAAGGTGGGCTAGTGCACTAATTTTCCTTGGAAAGCTTGCAGAGTGTGCAATTGCACACTAGCACACCTTGACACGGTGTGCATGGTGCACATGTACACAATTACGCATATGTGCATCTACATATTGTGCAAGCAAGAGAGGGGGGTAAGGGTGCACACCCTTTGGAAGTGCACACTTGCGCATGTGCATGGGTGTGCATCTCCAAAGGAGTAAAGTATGCACTTGTGCATATAGCATACTTGTGCACCCTGGATGGGTGCGCATGTGTGCTAGTGTGCCCTTTAGCACTAAAAATCACCCTTTTCTTCAAAAAAAAAAAATCTCTCTTCTAACATTTGGGTTAGTTAAAGGATTGGGGCTTGACCCAGACTCTGGGTGGAGTTCAAAAAAAGACCGAGGCCTCGGACTAGGGGTCTAGGAAAAAAAAACAATTTACTAGGGGGTCCCCATTTCTATGAGAAATGGAGTGTGCATTGTGAAACCACAACAGATTTCTACATAAGCAAGGTGAATACTTCCATTTACTTTGTTTATGCATATTGTAATTTAAATTCAATTTCAAGGTTAATTCAAAACTGGGGTTTGACTAAGGAAAACCCCCTATCCAACAAATTAAACCCTTTTTCTTGTAGGTACAGGTGTGGAACAACAAATTGAAGTTCAGATTTGGATACCCTTTTTGGCAAACTCTTGAGATTCGAGAATAGAATTTTCATTGGAGCAGTGCAGATCAGGGTCAACTTTTGGGTCAAGGTTGATTTTTTGGGGTCAAGGTCGACTTGGTCGTCCTAGGTCAAGGTTGAGCTACCTCAGAAAAGAAAAAGATTTATGGGTTTTGTAGATCTTGCAGTTTTGGTTTGAGGAATGCAAAAAACAACATTTTTTTAGATCATTTGATAGGGTCTTCAGTTGATTCTTTTGCCAAGGTAAGTACCTTTTATTTCTTCATTTCAATATTAATCTCCTATATTTACATCCCATATCATAAAAATCTATATGTATGTGTAAAATGTGGTTTTAGGGTCTTTTTCATGTGCATTATTCTAAAACCCTATTCATCATCCATATTTTATCCTATACATTTTGGTGAACCCAACATGCTTACCCCCTCTCTTTTGTGGAATTAGATGCTCTATTGTATTTTTGGTGTTAGATTTCCCTTTATATTATCTTGATTGTTCACCTTCACTATTCATTTTGGTGAACCTGTTTACGACAACTCTTTCTTTTTGCTCTTAGATTTAAATCTTGCATTTCTTTCATTTATATTTCAAAAATACAAAAAAATTTGCAAAATTTCTTCAAAAATACAAAAACATTTACATTTTTATGCTTTGTGGAATTATATGCTCTATTGTATTTTATTTCCTTTTCATGCTTATAAATTTCATTTGAATGCATTTGAATATATCTAGATCTATTTTTTATGAATTTATTTATTCATTATCATGTTGCACAAGTTGTTTCAAATGTTTTCCAAACATTCTTCTATAACTTTTGGGATTACACAACATTCTCCTCTTACCTTACCATTGCATGGTGTTACACTTAGACAAACTCTGTCTAGTGCCTACGATCTTGCTTTGTTCTCTTTTAAATTACCTTTTAAGGATATGTTAGATCAAGAAGATGAACTTAATCTATCTCGCCATCATATTTCTTTTTGTGGAGATGAGTTGAGGATTGATGTTAATTCTTCTTCTAATAAACCACAACAAATTTCTACATAAGCAAGGTGAATAGTTCCATTTACTTTGTTTATGCATATTGCAATTTCAATTCAATTTTAAGGTTAATTCCAAATTGGGGTTTGACTAAGGCAAACCCCCTATCCAAAAAATTAAACCCTTTTTCTTGCAAGTATAGGTGTGGAACAATGAATTGAAGTTAAGATTTGGATACCCTTTTTGGCGAACTTCTGAGATCCACAAATAGAATTTTCGTTGGAGCAATGCAGGTCAAGGTTGATTTTTTGGGGTCAAGATCGACTTGGTCGTCCTAGGTCAAGGTCGAGCTACCTTCAGAAAAGAAAAAGATTTCTAGGTTTTGTAGATCTCACAATTTCAGTTGGAGGAATGCAAAAAACAACAATTTTTTAGATCATTTGATAGGGTCTTCAATTGATTCTTTTGTCGAGGTAAGTACCTTTTATTTCTTCATTTCAATATTAATCTCCTATATTTACATCCTATATCATAAGAATCTATATGTATGTGTAAAATGTGGGTTTAGGGTCTTTTTCATGTGCATTATTTTAAAACCCTATTCATCATCCATATTTTATCCTATACATTTTTGGTGAACCTGACATGCTTACCCCCTCTCTTTTGTGCAATTAGATGCTCTATTGTATTTTTGGTGTTAGATTTCCCTTTATATTATCTTGAGTGTTCACCTTCACTATTCATTTTGGTGAACCTGTTTACGACAACTCTTTCTTTTTGCTCTTAGATTTAAATCTTGCATTTCTTTCATTTATATTTCAAAAATACAAAAAAATTTGCAAAATTTCTTCAAAAATACAAAAACATTTACATTTTTATGCTTTGTGGAATTATATGCTCTATTGTATTTTATTTCCTTTTCATGCTTATAAATTTCATTTGAATGCATTTGAATATATCTAGATCTATTTTTTATGAATTTATTTATTCATTATCATGTTGCACAAGTTGTTTCAAATGTTTTCCAAACATTCTTCTATAACTTTTGGGATTACACAACATTCTCCTCTTACCTTACCATTGCATGGTGTTACACTTAGACAAACTCTGTCTAGTGCCTACGATCTTGCTTTGTTCTCTTTTAAATTACCTTTTAAGGATATGTTAGATCAAGAAGATGAACTTAATCTATCTCGCCATCATATTTCTTTTTGTGGAGATGAGTTGAGGGTTGATGTTAATTCTTCTTCTAATAAACCACAACAAATTTCTACATAAGCAAGGTGAATAGTTCCATTTACTTTGTTTATGCATATTGCAATTTCAATTCAATTTTAAGGTTAATTCCAAATTGGGGTTTGACTAAGGCAAACCCCCTATCCAAAAAATTAAACCCTTTTTCTTGCAAGTATAGGTGTGGAACAATGAATTGAAGTTAAGATTTGGATACCCTTTTTGGCGAACTTCTGAGATCCACAAATAGAATTTTCGTTGGAGCAATGCAGGTCAAGGTTGATTTTTTGGGGTCAAGATCGACTTGGTCGTCCTAGGTCAAGGTCGAGCTACCTTCAGAAAAGAAAAAGATTTCTAGGTTTTGTAGATCTCACAATTTCAGTTGGAGGAATGCAAAAAACAACAATTTTTTAGATCATTTGATAGGGTCTTCAATTGATTCTTTTGTCGAGGTAAGTACCTTTTATTTCTTCATTTCAATATTAATCTCCTATATTTACATCCTATATCATAAGAATCTATATGTATGTGTAAAATGTGGGTTTAGGGTCTTTTTCATGTGCATTATTTTAAAACCCTATTCATCATCCATATTTTATCCTATACATTTTTGGTGAACCTGACATGCTTACCCCCTCTCTTTTGTGCAATTAGATGCTCTATTGTATTTTTGGTGTTAGATTTCCCTTTATATTATCTTGAGTGTTCACCTTCACTATTCATTTTGGTGAACCTGTTTACGACAACTCTTTCTTTTTGCTCTTAGATTTAAATCTTGCATTTCTTTCATTTATATTTCAAAAATACAAAAAAAAATTGCAAAATTTCTTCAAAAATACAAAAACATTTACATTTTTATGCTTTGTGGAATTAAATGCTCTATTGTATTTGATTTCCTTTTCATGCTTATAAATTTCATTTGAATGCATTTGAATATATCTAGATCTATTTTTAATGAATTTATTTATTCATTATCATGTTGCACAAGTCATTTCAAATGTTTTCCAAACATTCTTCTATAACTTTTGGGATTACACAACATTCTCCTCTTACCTTACCATCGCATGATGTTACACTTAGACAAACTTTGTCTAGTGCCTACAATGTTGCTTTGTCCTCTTTTAAATTACCTTGTAAGGATATGTTAGATCAAGAAGATGACCTTAATTTATCTCTCCATCATATTTCTCTTTGTGGAAATGAGTTGAGGATTGATGTTAATTCTTCTTCTAATATATGTCCTTTCCATGAGCCTAATTTAGAATATAATTTACCTTCTTCCCCCTCTAGGGATCAATCTTTAGTGATTTATGATGCTCCTACAATGTGTTTTATTGACAAGGATGATAATCCTCCTATTTGGGATGAACCTTTGGATTTGGATGTTGATTACTCTCTTCCTCATGAAACAATTGTAGCTAATCCCATGGATAAAGACATTGATTTATCCCCTCCTCATGGAAAATATTTGATACAAGAGTGTGATTTATTAATGGATTACATATTCATACATGATGATAACTCTTTTTCTAAAACACACTCCCCTTATGTAGACATTTTAGTGAATGGAGATGACATTATAGATGCTTTACCTCCATTTAAGATTCCTTCTAGTACTGAGACATTGGTGGAGAATGATATTTTTTCCCTTAATGCTCTCCCTCTCAGTGATGATCTTATAGAGAATCAATATTCTACCACATTTCCTCCTAGGATGCCTTCTTTGCTTCCTTCTTGTGAATGTGTTTGTAGTGTTGAGACAACTAACATGGTTTATCCAAAACTTTTGTTGACTGTCAAAGGTTGTCCTCACATTAATAGCAAAGGTAAATCTATGGAATCTTTAGAGTCTTTCAGTGACTAAGGTTCTAAATCCCACACATACTGTACAAGGAGTAACCTTCACCCTAACCAGTGGTTTCTACTTATTTTCCACCTTCTCAACCCATTCTTCCTCCTCCAACCTATCCTCCTAGAAAGGAGTATGATTTGATAAACCAATTACAAAATACCCCTGCCAGGATTTCTTTGTAGGAGCTTCTTCAAACTTCACCTACCTATTATGAAGCCTTGCAAAAATCT
The DNA here is from genome assembly GCA_028749045.1 of Cupressus sempervirens. Classification (NCBI taxonomy): domain Eukaryota; kingdom Viridiplantae; phylum Streptophyta; class Pinopsida; order Cupressales; family Cupressaceae; genus Cupressus; species Cupressus sempervirens. The sequence continues at coordinate 168,609,059 of CM053793.1, read as the reverse complement.
CTAGCAACTCTTCCCACTCCACCTCCTAATAAAGAGAACATCAACAACTTCTTACAATGCATGCATACTACCTCGAGTGTTCCTAACATTGTATTTACTCAAAAGGATTTACCTTCTAAAGAAGTTCAAAATCAATATGATGCTCTTATGGTGGTTGTTATTATCAATAAAAGTATCATTCGTAGGACCTTGATTGATAATGGATCTAGGCTTAATGTTTGTAGCATGGACATCCTCAAAGCAATTCAAGTCGATCTTTCAACTATTCAACATGATAATGTTCCTATATGTGGCTTTGATAACATTTCTAAGAGCACTTTGGGAATCATTATCTTACCTATCAAAGTAGGTTCGGTCATCCAGAATACACCTATTCATGTCATGCTTGGACCGCTCAATTATAACCTTCTTTTGGGTATACCTTGGTTGCATGAGATGCATGCTATCCCTTCCACCCTTTACTTTAAAGTTGAGTTTATACATAACAACCTGATGTATATACTTCATGCAGATGATGCACCAAATCCTTCTCTAAATATTCAAACCCATACTCCTCCTATTTCTAATAGTAATCATTCTTCCTCTAAAGCTCTTCGTGGTGATGATTGGGGAACCTTGGATTTTAATCCTACCTTTATTGGAGAATATAAGGTTTCTGATCTTGATTTTATAAATCCACAAAGAGAGTTTGAAAAATGAGTTTTTACTTCTAAAGCTCTTTGCAACAACTTTGTCATTGCTTCTATCCACAATGGAATTGTCAAACCTACTAATGATGACATAGTGACTACTGGAGTTCCATTGACTCCTTTGGATATGGCTTCTCATTATGGTCCTAGTTATCATTTCCTAGTGAAACAAGGATTTAATGGTCAAGCATATGGTAAGAATAAACAGGGAATTCAAACACCCTTACAGAATGGGGGGCATGAGCATTCTTATGGTTTAGGATTTAATCCTCGACAACAAATCAATGATAACAACATCTTAAATAACACTTAAACCATGATGAAATTATGAAGGATTTTGACCAAGAAGTTATTTTTCCTAAACTCCTTTGTTCTAAGATGATTACTAGACCTAAATGCAAAATAAAATGTAGTCCACACTTGAAGACTCTTCCTTTTTGTTTATATCATAAATTTCATTGTCATTCTACTAATGAATGTCAAGCTTTACATTATAAGATTAGGCAGCTCATTGATAGTGAGGTTATTTATATTTCTTGTGGCAATGGGTTGTATTTCAATCCAGTTTTCTTTAAATAACATTTATGTTCCTATTATGGATATCTACATTATGTAAACAATACTAGCCTAATCTTTGGGGGCTTATTGTCTTGTATAGTGTTGTGAGAAAAATAATAGGTCCCCTTCCATCTTTGTTCCTATGCTTGGGGGGCAAGGATGCCATCTCTTTCCTTTCTGTCTTTATGGGATTCACTTTTCCTTGGTTAAGCAGTATTTATCTATTATGTGATATTCAATCATACATAAAAATTTTGGTTTGCATTGAGGATCTATGTCCTTGATCATAATCTATTTCATTGTTTGACATTGTATAATGCCCTGCTTAGAGATCCTTGGAAACAAGGATGAAATACAAGCAAAATAATTTTAAAAAAAAAAACAAGTGTAAGAGCACAAAGCAACAATCATACACAGATCATAAAGATCACAACATAAGACTAACACATAATCCAACACCAATGGATCTCCAAATGCCACTACTACCAAAACCACAAACAAGAAAACATAAGAGATCGACCAAGCTAAAAGATCAAAGTAGATTCCTGAAAATTGGTTAAGTCTAAATTCTAAAGCCCTAAAATTCCCTAGAATCTTTATCTTACCCGTAGAGGTCTAAAACCCATCTCAAATGAATCATTGCATATATTAAAATATATCTTAACGTCAACTTATACTTAAACAATATATTTTAAACCCAAAAGGACTACAATGAAAAGACACAAAACTGGACTAGAATAGAAACAACCTGGATTAGAATAGAAACAACCTGGATCCAAAATGTGACACCATAGGATTGAAGAACACCGAAGAGGGTATCCAAAATAACTCCCAAAATTTTTGGATCAAATTGAAAAGTGCCCGTTGTCGACCTGCACAAGTTTTTACAAAACTCAGGTGATACTTTAATATAGCACTAGAAAGTATCACGCGACATTCCTAAAGAAGGAGGGCGACACTTTCAGGGACTGGGCAATACTTTTTTTGAAGGCTTGTGATACTTTAAGGGTATCGCATGATAGTTCTCAAAAGGAGGTACGATACTAGAAAGTATCATATGATATTTCTCCAAGAGGCATGTGACAGAATTAGGGGATGCACAATACAATTTCAATGGGGGTGCGATACATTTTTGTGTCGCACCATGCTGATAAAAGGTCACCCATAGAAACACAAGAACACTTAAGGAAAACACAAAAGGGGAAAAATAGAGTATAAAACCTCCACACTAGGGAGTACCAGATTCACAATTTGAGGCATGAACACTCGAACACGCTACTAAAAGATGCAATCTACATCTAACCATCTATCAAGAAATCTACATCTAACCATTTATCAAGTAGTGAAGGGAAAAATACTGAAGTAAACATCGCAATGTACGAAAGCAACATTGCAGTGTATAGAATAACCAACTAAGTAAGCGGTTCCTCCCAACCGTTAATGGCATCATAAGACCATCGTGGGCCCTAGCCATCCCCCACGCATAACATCCCAAGCCATCGATCTGATCTTCGGTATTGTCATAATAGGGACGTCACTACTAAAATGTGCTAGAGTCAAAAGCATAAGGAAATCTAACATGCTAGTAGTAAAGCATAAGATAAACCTGCAAGTAGATAACATCACCTATCACATGGTATCATCATAATAAAGAATGCGTTAAAATTAACATCATCTAAACATGATAAATAACATCCCACTGAAAGCATAAATCACAAGGAAGCATACTTCGTAAACCCAAAGTGCCAAGTGAACACATCTAGCAACAGTCACACTAGGATACAAGACCATTTCTGTACACTAGTCCCTAGCAGTGGTGAAGGTAGCTACGCCTCCCAACTACATGGTACCCATAGGTCCACACCCACCGTGTTGATGGAGATAATGATCCAACCACAAACACATGCAAACCAAACATCCATGGCTAACACACACGCCAAGCAGAATGATGACTGAACCCAAGACAGAGACAATGCATAAACTACAGGTCCCGGTCAAACATCTCAATGGGCTACTATGTAGGGAGTAACATCATGGAGATTCGCTTGGCATCGAAAATCCCAAGCTAGAACTTGTACAAATTCAACATCCCTCAACAGAAAGGCTCTAACACCCCAAATCTTTTATTATCTTAAGTTTATTACTACCTAGTATTTTATTTAATTATCACTTAATTAAAGCTTCCTTTGCCAACCCTCTGGGCACAACAATCACCAAGCTATGAGGTAGAAGCCCCCTCCATATACTACCCTACCCTAACCATGCTCATCCAATAATGAGTGCATGTAGACATCCAAATTCCCAACCCATCCCAAATGATCTCAACTTCTGAAAGTACCACGAAAGATTGGGCCCCACATGTCACTTGAAAAATGTACTTGTGTGTGGCGCACCACCATCACGAAGATCATACCAAAAGGACAGGATGAGAACACAAACAAAAAGTCAATCAATTGAAAACATAATCGAGATGATGGATGCTACACGCATCCCAATGAAACAAAGTGCAAAAGTGGTCTGACAGATATCCAAACGGATCATCCAAGTCCATGACCCACATTGTGCCAAGAAAACCTAAGAAAATAGGGTGAAACACAAAACAAGGCAAAAACCTCAAATTTGGAAAATTTTTGAAATTAAAACCCATTTGACCTTTCGGTGCAAAAACCCGAAAATCCAAAAATAATTGAAATTGGACATGTTATGCAAAAATGGCCAGCATAACGGCTCAAAAACCCAAACCCCCATTTCAAAAATAGGGAAAATGTTCATACCCAACCAACCGGGCAGAACTAGCAAACAGAAACAGAGGGGAACACTAGTTCTCTGCCTCCTAACATATTGCTACAAGAAATGAAAGTTGAAACGAAGTGAAAACAATAAAGCGAGAAAGTCCTACCTAACAGCAAAAGGGGCAGAAATTGAAACTCGCACAATAAAATAAATCACAATAAATCCTTGCGAAGATCCCACGCTCACAGCTCCCAAAATGAACAAAGCAAGAATCCTTCAGAAGAGGATTTCCAAAATGGCTCTCAAATTTCCAATTCTAAAATGTGAGAAGTGAATAATGAATTTCACTTTTCCCATACTTATTCACTTTTTGAGTGAGTAGTCAATTATGGAAAATAGCCAGCTGGAGTGGCTAAACTCTGAATCAACCCAAATGAAAATAGGTTATTATTCGTAACAGAAATTCGCCTAAGGCAAAGCTGCCAAAAATTAAATCTCAAAAGATTTAAAGCCCAAAAACCCAATATTACAAAAAATAACTTAACACTTTCGTGACAAATGTAAACTTCTAAATGCATAGACACGCTCATTGGTCTAGTCACGAAATGCAGATGAGTTTGGATTTACTAATCACTGAAAGGTTTTAATTAAAATAAGGGTACGTCGACCATACAAGGATGACATTGGCAAAATATGAACATCCGAATCACTAAATCCATTTGCCACTGCCAGGAATATAAATCCTACACGCTAAAATACACGATCAAGTGCAATTGCATATAATATAATAGCCAAGACAATTTAAACATTAATTAACTAATTAATCCATTTACATCACTCATATTCCCAGAAAGCATAAAGAATAAGAATGAAGTAAATAACCATAACATAGAATCCATCTCATAACATGCTCAACAAATATGTCCAATAAACCATAAAACCAGATAACATCATAGATCTAATGTCATCTCAAAATAGCATCAACGTGCAAAATGATAAACTGAATAGCATAGCAGTATAACATCTATAGTACTGAGTCAAAGTATAACATCCAACCCTTAGGTCATCATAAGGTACAAAATAAGAGTATCGAGTATCTCTTGAATCAAAATAGACAAGGAACGGACTGCAAACATGAGAGGCACTACACATTGGGTTTCCATGGTTGATAAATCTCTCACCTTGGAAGCTAAATAGTGTGTTATCCCTCACAAGGGTTACTTTTTCTCTTCTTGCATGATATCTCTTTGCATTTGTCCCTTCCATGGCCTCATAGGAGTTGTGACCTTCTTGTCTTGGACTGGGTGTTGTCTGTGGATATTGTCTTGATGTTGAAGAAGCTTTTATCCTTGTTCTTTTCTTTCCTTAACATGTCAAAATAGTGTGTATTTTTTCCATATTAAGGATGGGGGCATATATATGACCTCCCTCATTCGATATTATGCATTTTTGTTCTAACCTTTTATTTTGAAGAATGCTAAATCTTGAAAGGTAACGTGCATAAGTTGTTAAATCCTGAAGAGATATGCATTTCCAATTTCTAATATGCTAAATCCTCCAAAGGTAATGCATATAAGTTGCTA